>JAOTRI020096052.1:0-13324 GCA_028564885.2 Zoanthus sanctaehelenae | reverse complement strand
TACTGACTTCAAATTAGAGAAGCAATCCCCATCTCATGGGAAAACTCCTCGATCTCTCATCCATACTTATAATTTGCCTATACGTATACCTGTACCTATATACCTATACCTATACCTGTACCTATACCTATATATATCTTTGCTGAAATCCTTACCGAAACCTATATCAATACCTATAAATATACCTTTACCTATACCTATACCAACAATACCTGTACAATACCAATTCCAAATTTTTACCAATACCTTTTATATCTACTTTATACACTCTTGTTACCTGCATGATAATTTAATTGCTAAGATGGCATAAAAACATAAACTACAAGTTGAATTGAAATCAATCAAAATTGTCTGCCGGGTTACTGCTTATAGATATTAAAGTTAATTCTCCGATATTTTTTACTGTTTTCAATTCTTTTAACATTCTAGAATTGTTGTTTAGCTACTATTTTTAATTTGTTTGTCTAAATAAAGCACAACAACGAAATTTTGCATGACAAAATCAAAGACCTTGAACAAGAGTTAAAAGATGCAGAAACTAAAAAGGAAGCTTTCCAGAATGAATTGGAAAGAAAATCAACTTTGGAAACTCGAATTTTGGAAGAACAAACCAAAGACTTGAGGAAGAAGCTTTATGAGGTATTTTGTTTTTGTAGTTACAGCTGATATCAGTTGTAGCTACTGTTGTATAGGTTTGTGTAAGAGTATGAGGGATGTAGCTAATAACTACAGGGTATCCAAGTTGGCATGCATTGGGCTATAGGAGTCACACAGTCTCAGAACCCTGTTAAATGCCTTTTCTAAGTCAAGAAAGCACATATACAACTTTTTCTCTTTCTCCAAATACTCCTCTTGCAACCTTCTCAAGATAAACACTGCATCTATCGTTCCTTTGCCTGGCATAAAACCAAACTGCATCTCATTCACTTTTACCACATGCCGCAATCTTTTCTCAAGCACCTTTTGTACAATTTTCATTGCATGTTCAAGCAACTTCACTCCCCTATATGCCTCACAACTCATTGCATCCCCTTTCCTCTCAAATATCGGTATCATAACACTCGGTGCCCACTCAGCCAGTATTCCTCTTCCATCCAAAATACCTTGACACAGCTCCACCATCACACCAATCCCCATCTCCTTACTTGCAGCAATCATTTCCGCACTTACTTTTGAGAGTCCAGCAGCCTTTCCCTGTATTCATTTCCCTTATCGCCTTCACCACCTGGTCCTTCCACCAATTCTGCTTTAACATTCTGATCCCATTCACTTTCTTCATTCATGATTCTTTCCATGTGCTCTTTCCATACTTTCCCTCTATTTTTCTCACTGAAATTCAGCCTACCATCAATACCTCTCATGCATCTTCCTCCCTCAACATCTTTCCCATTTTTTTCACAGACTTTAACAGCTGAAACATCTTGTTCGGATGCTTACTCAGCTCTCTCAGCTCCCTCTGAGCTGCCTCCTTTTACTGCTTTCAAGATCACCTTCTTTGCTTGATTCTTCAAGTGTGGCCCACCCCAACCTTTGGGTTGACTGCTGCCCTTGTTTTTGTGTTGCCAATGTAAGGATTTTAATATTAATTAATATATATATATATATATAGCTTTTAGTTGCCACAGTTGTTGCTTTCTCTTCTTATATTAATGTGCAAGAAAGTGAGTACAAATAACGATTGATTGCTAATTGCTAATGGAATTGCCTCTAATCCAACCTCCCTAACTGATAATTGCCCCCAGTCCACCTTCTCTAAGAAGCTTGCATCCAGTCCACCTTACTTAAAAATGCTTGCCCCAATATCAACACCTCTAAGAATGCTTGCCCCCAGTCAACCTTGGATGTTTTGCACCTTGATGCTTAACTCCACTCACAATCTCTCTCTAAAACAAAGTTTAATCAGTGATCCCACTACTTCTGAAAGACAAAGGTCCCAGGGAACCTCCAAAGTGGAGGGTTGTTTTCAAAATTGGGGGGTCCCAGGCTAGGAAAAAAAACAAAATTGTTTCATTATGGCCACCAAAAACAATGAACACAAGACACTCGCCAACATGCCATATGAATGAAAAACAGCTGAGTGCACAATGGACAATGGGTAAGGTGTGACATTGTCTTCTCTCCATCTCCCTTGACCATGTCCCAGGTGATTTTTTTCATGCATCCAAGGGACCCAAGAAGGATGAGAGTAGCACATCATTTTCACACACGTGTTAAACCTGTGACTTTAAAACTCAGCTTCTGAAGAAAGCCAACAGCCTTTTATCACATGAGTAATTTAAAACTTAATGAGAGCTCTGTTTAAAGGCTACAAATGGAAAGGGCAGATCAAAATTAGTAAGTACCATAAACACGAGTTTTTAATTCTAAACATTAAGATAGTAATAAAGATTTCAAAAACATTCAAATGTTTTACAAAGTTTTTAAAGAATATATAAAAGTTTGCACAAATTCAGTTTGGACTGACATTGACAATGCCACCTTGACCTCAATTTCATGAAAATTGACAAACTTTTATTTGATTAATATTATAGCAGAATTCTTTTATTTTTAAAAACTCATTAAATTTACTGATTTAGCTCATTTTAACTTGCTCTTTCCGATTCTGGTGTTTAATTTACACTGACGTTAAATTCTAAATGACTCAAACAAGGGTAGCAATTAAAGGTTTTTTTACCATTGCCAAGCTCCCATCCAAACTCATATTCCTTGTCTGACACATACTTCATTATCTGTTCAGCATTACTCGCATTCCAGCTACCATCTTGATTTCGCTTCAGAATATTAAGTCCAAACATAATATCCCAGTCAGCACTCTTGCCAAGTTTATGAATTTTGTCCATGTCATCACCTGTTATTATAAATTGCTTTGGTATTGGCTTATGGTGTTTTTCCAGAAGAGAGGTGTTGATGAAGGTCACAAAATCTTCATCTGTTCCGCCAAATCGGACAAACGCGGGAGACAGTGCTTTTGCAAGTGTGAAGATACGTGTAGAAAAATCAAAATTTTTCCAGTGTTTTCTCAGCTCTCCCATATCAATGGCAACTGATAGAAATCTTTTATCAACAGTAAATACTGGAGTTTTAGTGTTAATAAAAATATTTTTTACTTTGTAAATTTCACTTTCTTTTGCATAATTCATACTTTGAGCTGGCATTGCCAGTATAGACACTATCATCCATACGAAAACAGCCATGTTATGTACTTCAGGTTTTTGTTGAAGGCGACTTGTACTTGAAGATGAATTTGAAGTAAACCCAGTAGTTTACCAGGATGTTGCATTCAAACGTACAGGAAATTCTCACTCATTCGCACTCATTTTGAGAATGTGACACTTCCTGAATTTGAAATGTCCTGATTTTCAATAGAAATGTTCCATATTAGGAAATGTTTACCATATATAGAAATTTGTCCTAGCGATGAACTCTGGGAAAACGAAGCACATGAAACTGACGATGGAGCGCGTGTTAATCTAGGCTTAAGTTTTAGCCGGTAGATGGAGTAAATCTTAAGAGTTTATCTCGTTTTCTTTTTATTAGCACAATGTCGAAGAGAAGATTAGATGTAGATGGCAACTCAAAATATCAGAGTTCTGTTGACTCTGGTAACATGGTCAAGAGAATTAAAGAAGAACTAAAGTAGGTCCTTTTCCAACATGGTTGAACTAATGTAACTAGAAAATTGTAGCTGATTCCGAAATAATTTCTATTGCAGGAATAACCCTGCTGGGATGCGAGGCAAAATGAACCCCTATACTGGAAGACCGTTCTCAGACAGATATTTTGATATTCTGCGGAAGCGAATCGAGTTACCTGTTTGGGAGTACAGAGAAAACTTCTTTAGTACTTTCAAAGATAATAAAGTTTTTGTTCTTGTGGGAGAAACTGGCTCAGGAAAAACCACACAGGTAAATAGATTTTCACATTCGCCTCATAGATCTAGTTTGTTTAAAGCATGACGGATAATTTTAAGCTACCGGTCGGTATATATCAGCCTTTCCGCTTTCGATTTGATCACCAAAAAGTTGTTCTGTTCTGTTTTGACTTTCGAAATGTATTTTCCGAGTTTTTCCCATTCTATTTTGTCTTGGCGCAACACATGACATAAATTATCCTTCGCCTTTGCAATTTTGAAGTAAAGTAAATGATACATGGATTATCTTACAACCCATTTCACTTGCAGTGCAGAATAAAAATAAAAATGGTTAGTTGAATTACATCCAGACATTAGCTTTTCTTATCTAGAATATAATTCATCGTAATTAGTCGTTTATATCCATTTTTGTTTGACTACGACCGCATTTGTACTAAGAGAGCTATTCATGTAAAAATGCTCTTATGTAACTGCAGTAGTTTGTCTTCTATAAAATAGTCAATTACAGTCGAACCTGTGTTAAGTAGCCACCCTTGGGGAATGGCTAAATGACTGCTTAATACAGGTTGTACAAAATACAGGCCAGAACACAGTGAAAAAAATGCTTTTTTATTTTAGAGTTCCTGACGTAGTGTGCAACTTATGCTCAAAAGCACTCAAAAATTCATCTACTTGGTTAAAAGTAACTGCAGCATGAATCAGGCGCCATCATGGCTGCCACGTTTTCTCTGAGCAGATTTTACTTGTCTCTTTTTATCATCAGTTTTAGCTTTTGGCCATATTATGATGGTGTGGCCTCAAATACTTATACATGGAAATCAAATTTTAACCCGAACGCTAAACGGAATACTATTTATATAATGCTGGATACAAGAAATTTTAAATACTGGCACTCAAATCAGTGCTCTTCGACATCACTGCCCTCGCTGTCTGATTTCTGCATAGCCATACTGCTAGCAAGAATTTATGTCTGTATATTTACCAGTGAGAGATCTGACAACTTATGGTGATGTAGAGTCCAATCCAGGCCCGGTTTCGCTGCAAGCAACTAAAGTATTACATTCAAACGTTGGCGGGAATAATCGACATGCCATCAACACTAATTTACATATTGGCCTTCACAGCAAAATGATCACATATTCTTACAACTGATCAATGTTCAAAGACAGCAGAAATGTTCTCCTTCACCATCATTATTATTAACTAGTCTGAAGCAACACCGTATCCTACGTTACAGAGGAAGAATTGCAGCAAAATACATGATTCCAATGCGAATTTCAAATCCAGAAGAAAGAATATCAAAGCACAAGCAAGGACAAAGAAAAAGTCATTCAATTAGCATTTTATGACAGAGTACAATGCCTACATCTCAAACAACAAGAACAACTTTATATCAACAACAGAACATTCAACTACACCAATTAAAGTCTATTCCAGATTCAAGCAAAAGAATAAGAAATCTCGTATATGTACAGCGTTGTGCCATGAAACAACAACAAACCAGTGATCAATTATTCCCAATACCAAAAACTTAGTTTATCAACATTGACACACCAAACAAAATCAAAAACAAAGTTAGAGCATCCATCTCTTTGCTTGCAGATCTAGGAGATTTGATATTGACATCTGTATTGTAACCAAAACTCATTTAAGTAATGATCCATGTAAGAAGGAAAGAACTTTGCAGCGTGTGTAAATAAAAGAAGTGTAAGCACAACGTCATAAAATCCCGTATTGTCATTGGCTGATATTCTAAAAAAATTGAGCTTTTTTTAGCATTTATTGTTCCATGGCCCAAAAGCTTGCTCACGGCCAAATATAATCAAAATGGTATGCGCCAATCAAGACTGGTGACGAACGCCAATCAAGACTGGTGACCAATGCCAATCAAGACTGGTGACGAAAAGTTGAAATCCCACTGGACTGCTTGAGCTGCCATATTGGAATTTTGAATTCATAGATGGCAGAAGCATATTAGGAAAATGTCTTGTCACTTAGTCTTAAAAATGTAATTGTTTTTACTTCGTATTGCTAAAAATCTGCAATACAGGGTTGGAATCGTGTTTATCTTGTATTAATAAGTAATTTGAATTGAAATATTAACTTCTAACTTAAACTTTGAGATCAGAGGAAGTAATTAAAAACGAACAAAATTTCACCAACCTGATTTTCTCAAAATGGCGAAAGTTTTCAAGAATAAATAAACTGTCCCAGTAAAACAGTAAATCAATAAAAATATACATTTCTTAAAAGCAGAAAAAAACAGTCTTTCAGATGAAATTAAAATTATTATCGGCAACTTTATAATCATTAACAGTGGCACTTTCAAAAACGGCAATATGACAACACTGGGGTTGTCATAACAGTAAACACCACACCACGTGTAATCTTTTGGTATTTGGCAAGGGAGTTTAAAATATTGTTTATTTAAGTCCTGGGAATAGTATTTCAGTAGTATTTTTATTTATTTTATTGAATCACTCTTCCAAATTTTTTATATTGGGCTGTCAATCAAATAGAAACAGAATTAGGATTCCATACAATTGACCGTACGTACCAAAACGGCATGCACACAAAATTGCAGAACCGCCAGAATAATCACAGACACCTAAAACTTAGACTTACTTTATTCGCTGAAGAATCGCACTACAATGTGTCCATGCCAAATTACGGGTAAGTGGTTCTCTTGCATTTCTTAAGTATGATTCCAAAAAGAATCAAGTCCCCAAACATATTTCTTCAAAACTTGCAAGGTCCTTTATCAGGCTTTCAACATGCTTCCAACAGCATCCAACATTTCCTGAAGATCTGCCTCAACTGTTACTGCCATTGGTATCTTCTGCTTTCTCCATTACACTCTCTTGAATCAGGACCAGGGCTTTGTTTTTGTTGCGTGGTGTGACAAAAAACCCTGAACTTCATTTGCAGTCAAGAAGTCCCACTGGAGAAAACCCCCAGAATTGTATGCATCCAGTGGTGATGATCATAGCTGCTGCAACTGATGCCTGGAACGGCTTTCCTCTCAGTCTCTGTCAAATATGACCTCTGTGTTATTGTAAACTGGGTCCACTGTTAAGCACCTGTTTGAGTGTACTGCGTACCTGTACTAACTAGAGATGGGCACACTCAGTAACTCAAGTGTATCACCTCCGTGACTTTGATTCTGGTAGTCTAGTGCTACAGTATACAATTTTCAAAATCTGATGATACTCTTCATAAGGAAAAGCATAAGTTTTACTTTTTAAACGGTCAGTCTGCAACTGCACATATCTGTTTTATTTTAATCAAACCTGTTAGAGTGGACTGGTTAGGAAACTGAACAAACTACAAAGAAGACTACAGTGTTTCTTTGTTTCATATTATGTGCAAGAGCATGGTTAGGATCTTTTGTTCTAGGTACTATGATGCTTTGTTAGTCTATTTTCTGTTTGCTCATGTTACATCCCAAAGCCTTTTGTTGTTTGTGCAGGATCAACATCATATTTCAATAAGAAAAAGGAGAACAATAAAACAGGGTTCTCATTATCAGCCAGAACCCAGGTATCGGAACCCGTTTGCTTTGATAAATGTACTTGTGTACTTGAGGTAAAACCCTCCAAAGTATATATCTTTAGACCTCCAGGCTAAGAAATAAGTGCCCACCTACTCTAGATGAAGTGCCCTTGTACTTCAAAAGTTAATGAAAACCCTGATAACATAGTGGCCAAATCATTCGACTCTACTAACTTTGTTTTAATGTTCTTATGTTTAGATTCCTCAGTGGTGTTTAGAGGCAAGAGTCGACAAACGAAAAGGTGTGGCTTGTACCCAGCCCAGAAGGGTGGCAGCCATGAGTGTCGCACAGCGTGTTGCTGATGAACTTGATGTGGTACTTGGCCAGGAAGTTGGGTATACAATTCGATTTGAAGATTGTTCTGGTCCTCGCACATCTCTCAAGTAAGTATCTACATTGTACCCTGGCACTAAGTAATCCTGCAGTTCCTGGAAAATTCATGGAATGTTGCAACACTCAGTCAGTGACCACCACATATTATCTATAAATGTCGTTAACTTTGATGAGTTTGCATTAAAAGAAAGCACACTATGACTGAATATCCAAGGCATATAAAAAAAAACTAAAAATGTTTTTTTACGAAAAATAAAGTATGTAACTTTTTCCAGTAAGTATATAGTGCGATTTTAGAGTTAGGGTTGTTTATTTTAACCTGCAATGAAAGAATCTTATGTAGGTCATAGTTATGTCTGTTCTGATATCTGTTTTATATATGTAACCTTTATTCAGGTCTCGAAATTGGGACTAAAGCTTCAACAACAGTCGCAATTTTGCAACAAATCAACATCTCTGACACTAAATAAAAAAAGTATCCACCAGAAGTTTTACACCTCAAATTTTTCAACCAGTCACAAAAATACGACTATAGAATATCTTTAATTTTGAGCCCTGTTATTGATCACATACAGTAGTTTATTCATAAACATGTTCCTTGTTATATATGAAGTATATTTGAATCCTGTTATTTCAATAGAGAGAGATCCTTTTTAGGTCATGTGAGTCACCTTTATCGCTCAGGTTTTATTCATATAATTATGGTTTTATAATATCCTCTGTGCCTTTATAAACTGGTGAAAAAAGCAAAGCAAGTATTAAGAATAATTCAACAGGATATCAGACAATTCCTGTGCTGGCAATAGAGCTAATATTTAGGATGGACTTAAAGTGTATGTAGTGAAAAATGGAAATACAAACAAGCAAAATTTCAGAGAGTTTAAATAAATGACAGAAGTGCTATGCTTCTGGAAAGATTCAAGTTTGTGGTTAGCTATTTAAGGTTCAATTCTGCAAAAACCCTGTTTTGCTTCATAGGCAGTTTAACCAGGGTGATTTCAGAGTTGTGTGCCACTATTGCAATGAGTTTTGTTAAAAATTAAATGCAGATTGGATTGGATCTGTTAAGTGAGATGAAAATGATCTGTTTCAGGTACATGACTGATGGTATGTTGCTCCGAGAAGCAATGACAGATCCCTTGCTTGATCGTTACTCTGTTATCTTGCTTGATGAAGCTCATGAGCGAACTTTAGCTACAGACATCCTGATGGGTCTGCTGAAGGAGGTTAGTTTTACTTTATTCAAGCATTACCATTGTAGTCAGTAGGTAGTTTCCCAGAAAGCGCTTATTTTTCATTTTTGCTAAACATTTTGGGTAGAGCTTGCTGGATTTATGTCCTGAAATAATCTGCATGTCTAAACCTATAAGTAAGCTAATAACCCACTATTTTGTCACTCTTTTATGAACATTCTAGTGTGTTTTTTTGTTAATGTACATGCTCAGCCTCGTTTTCATGTCACAGGAGAGGGGCCCTGAACAAAACACGTGACTCAAGATTTCAAGGTGGAAACAACAATATTCTAAATCAAGACACCTAGACAAAGATTTTAAGCTATGTTTCCTGCTTCCCCCCCAAAATGTTTAGCGAAAATTGTTTTTTTTCTGACTAGTGTGGTATCTGATTGTATAAGTAGAGGATTCAATTTAGTTGTCAGCTTCTAGTAATAACAGGTAAATTTTAGAGCCTGCCTACTTTTTTTTTCTCTACCACACAGTTTAAGATAAATTAATCTGCCAGGTATTTTTGTCCAAAGCGTTGCAAGGTGAAACAGTCTCTTCTTATAGAAGTAACTGAGATTGATATTGTTCGGTGGTTCATCCATTTTGAAACACATAAAATTATGGCAATATCAAAACCCCTGACAAGGAGCATGGTTAGAAAAAAATAACCTACTCAACTTTGAAGGCTGTTTTTTTTGTAGCCCTGAACTGTTTTCTGGCAAAGTTTGTTATAAATTCATTTCAGCCAAATGCAGGTGTTTCATTAATGGATGGGCATCAGGCAAATTCACCAGCTGGGAAGACAACTTTGCCTAGCTGCTTTTAACATATCAACCAAAAAAAAACAAAATAAAAGTAACCTCACTGTTTTTAATGTGTTTCTTCCAAAGGGCCTTGCAGATAGATGCCTGCCTGGCAAATCCAAATGCCCTCCTGCTCCCAATTTTAATGAAACCCCGGCAAATGGCTCATCAACTGCCATTTATCTCCAGTTTCTGTAATGTTAAGAAGATGAGAATCTTGACTCCCCTGGTCAGGACACTAATCCATTGCAGGTTACAGTGATGTGATTTTTCTGTTTTTGAATGGCGTTTGATTTCCATTTTTTTCATTGCCATAAATCAATCTTGAGATATGCCTAAATTCGTTTGAAAAAAAAAAGTAGTGTGTTATGGGGTACATGCTACAAGTATTGTTTGCATATGGTGGATTGTCTGCCTCCTTACCATGGTCAATTTAGCATGCATATGGTTCTTTATATACCTCAGTTCATATGTACCTTTGTGCCAAACCAGAAGTAATATGATATATCTATTACCACATTTCGTATGGACCCAAGTTATACGTGCCATTTTGGAATTTCCATTTGCCAGTGTACAGTTCACTCACATTGTATTGGTATCCCATGGTTCTGTCCATTGGTTCTTGCACTAGGGTGTATGCCACATGATCTTGGGTTACTTACTGAAATAAAGTCTTAGATTGTTTATACTTGATAAAGAGTGAATTTGTTGACTTATGATAAAAAATCTTCATAGTAACTGTAATTTTATCAGTAAAATATCAGTAAAAATAGTGTGAAATTGTCAGTTAAAGTCCATAATTTTGAAGTTATCATTCATTGTATTAGGGTGCCCAAAATGCACCATTTGTGACCTTGAATTTTTAAAAGCTCAAATCTGTGGTTGCATTGGTAGAAAAAAGTCAAAAAGAGAAAAGTAACTAGCAGTAAAGTAGTTTGAGCTGCATCAGTGTTTCTAAAAAAATCAATTTAATAATAATAAATATGTAAATTAAATACCATATAAAAGGAAGAATACTTGCTGACATTTCGGACATTAAGCCTTTGTCAGAGTAAAATAAAAGGTCACAGTAGTAATAAAGTCACAGTAGCAACAAAGTTGCAGTAGTACCGTAAATCCCGGTGTATAAGCCGACCTTTGTTTTCAAGCCCAAAAAACTGGGTTTTTAGTAATACCCTTTGTATAAGCCGACCCCCTTTTTTGAAGGTTTTAAAACGAAATTCATGACCAAAAAAAGTATGTTTTCTTATATGTCTGCATAAAAAACTGAACTTGAAATTTCAAAAATTTTCCACGCAAAAGCAAAGTAATATAAATTTCAGTGCGTTTGTTACTTTTAAAAGTCTAGGGAAAAAAACTTTCTTCAAAGCACGTGCAATGCAGAAGCGCTGGGAAAAATGTCCAACCCACCAATCAGAAAACCTGATTCTCACGCCATACTGTCTGCGTTCGTTGAGCCATGAAGTAAACAGGTGAGATCACGTACACGCGCAGACTTTTCATTGAATTTTCGATGAATGCATTGCAAAGTTGTTCAAGAAATGCAACATCAGCAATGCCATGGATGGTACAGAGGATGATTTGCTTTGGCAAGAAGATGATGAATATGTGGCCACCGGAGATGCAGTAATCAACCAAGATGAATGACATGAAACTGAAACCTGTACGATGACTTGCTGACTGCCGAAGAATGGGACGTGCTTTTCGGGAATCAGATGACAAAGAATTTCAAGGATTTTAAGTTCTAAAAACTTAGTTCTTAAAGACAATCAAATTTCTTACTTTATGCATCATGTACTGTAGATTTCATGAACAGTGTTTGTTGTCAACGTCTTCTCATCGATGATATATTATATAGTATTTGTACAGTATTTGTACGGTAGATACAGTAATTAAGAGCTGTTGGTTTTCCTTGTTTCCATTTTCAAAAGTTGGTACCTGTTGTATGAGCCGACCCCCAGATTTGAGGACCAAAAATTGGGGTCAACATCCATGTTGAGTTTAGATTTGAAGAAGTCAACTGCAAGATTATCAGTGTTCTCCTCTGGCTGTTCAGCAACACCATAGATGCGTGCAAACCTTGGTTCGTCTTGTGTATTGCTCCAGGTCGTCTAATTCTTGTGATAATTTATGATTGTTATCTTCAAGACCTCATATGGCTTTGTCTTTCAGCGCTAGATTATTTTTAAAATTGGTTAACACTTCATCCAGTTTGGGTGTCTTTGCTTGATTTGAATTTATTAGTTTGTTTAGCTTTTTTCCAATGAGCCAAGTTGAGTTTCCAAACCCGCGGCATCGAAGTTGATACTATCAGCCAGAGATCTTTGAAACTCAGTCGATGAGATATAGTCGTTGATGATTTTAACGACATGAGATTGCATAATGCTTGTAACGAGGCCCGGGAGTGATGATGTGACCCAGTTGTTAAGTTTGATCTCTAATTTATCCCAGTGATCTACAAAAGTCGAATCAGTTGGATCGATAGCATCATAAGCCATAGGAGGTCTCCTTTTTGGGCCCATAATAGAAAAAAATACGAGAGAATATAACCTAAATTGCAATAAATTTGTGAGCACAAAATTAGGCAGCCATCTTGGCTCGCTGACCGCTGAGTTTTGGATTATATAACGCCATTATATAAAATGTACCTCAACAAGTGCTTTTGATTTCATTTTTGTCAGCGTTATGATTTTAAATAAACAACACTTGCATTAAATAAATCATTTTGACTCAACAAATACACAATACATTATAATCTAGAGTACTTCTATTTACACCATGAAACATCAAACATTACAGCATATTACTAAAACCAAGCAAAGCAAATAAAGGGATTAGCACAGTCACTCAATTGTTAATATCAAAATGGAGGAATAACTGAGTAAAGACTGGAGGTTGATCTCATGGAAACACAAAATCACCCCACCTTTCCCTATAGACCCCCAAATCTTTTATTCAGCAAATGGGCAAAAAAATTCTTGCTGCATTTGCTAACCTTTGGTTATTACTACTGTAGTTGTTACAACTTATACTTCCCTAAGCTTGATATCATGGATTTGACTTGTGAAATTGTCCATTAAAATCTTCACAAAGATTTGAAACTTCTTTCCTGAACTAATTTAAGTGACACTTCATTGTCTGCCGGTTGTTTACTCCTGTTTGGTCCCACTGCACTCTGCTAAAAACCTAAAGAAATTTACAGTAACATTCACCTGTGTGTCCTAATATAATAGCCAACATAAACTGCAGTTTAATGTTTTTATATGATAGCATAAATGCATTAGAATTATAATGTTGATAATACGCCCAATTGTAACTTAAACAGAAATTACAATATGCAATTGAAATGAACTTCAAGAGATCACTCTGATCTGAGATCACAAAACAACATTTCTTGTAGAAAATGTACACATGCTGCAAAGACCTCTGGGATAGATCCAAGGAATTAATGAATAGTACACGTGGTATTAACCCTCTGACTACTGGGAGGTTTTGCCATTTTGAACAATTTTTTGTATGAAAACGATTATTTGGCTTTCTC
>JAOTRI020096041.1:0-14882 GCA_028564885.2 Zoanthus sanctaehelenae | reverse complement strand
AGCCGAAATATCGTTTTATAAATTTTTAAAAACTTTAAAATCTACGTTGTATTGGCTATTCTTTTTCATTTATATTTCGTGAAGCCATGATATTAAGTCGGTATTTATAGAGTCAAACAAGTAAGTAAAAAAAAATAAAGGAAATTACTATATTTCGTTGTCAATATATACTTTAGCTGGCCAAAGGCCTACTAATTAGGGACACCATCTTTACCACTCCAGGGTGGACGGAGAATAACGTTTCACATAACAAACACAGAAGTATCCTTTTAAACTGACATTTCGGACTGGAATCCTTTATCAAAGGTTTGTAAAGACATGCATGACATCTCATGTACAAGCGACTTCCAAAACTGCTTCAGATCCATGCAAGTTCCATTAACATTTGTTGATACTGCTTCTGGACCAGACTTTGGGGTGTCAGGGGGTCGCAATCGATTTTACGTAACTAGGGGCTGTCAGGGGGGGCGCAGTAGTTAACATTTGCGTCTCCCACCGCTATGACCCGGGTCCGATTCCTGCCAGGGACATATGTGGGGTGAGTTATTGTTCAACCTAAATCTGACTCTGATGGTTTTTCTCCTGGCACTCCGGTTTTTCTCGCTCCTCAAGATCGACTCACAGCTATGACCAACTGGTTGTGGTGCGGTGCTCCGAGGTCATGCGTGGATCGTATATTATCATCATCATCATCATCATCATCATCATCATCATCATCATCATCATCATCATCATTCATCATCATTTTCTTGTGTTTTATATTTTGTTTCTAAGTTAAATTTATGATTTAGTTAAAGTTTTTACTTCAAATATTTCCATTGATATTCGGAGCCTCAGCAAAAAATTTTCTTTAACTGTTCTCGATTTCGGCCAACTTGAGTATCCTTGTTCATATAAAGTTGATCGTGTACAAAAGGCGTGTATGCCACGTTATCAGAATTGAAAAATGAGGACATCATTGTGAGAAATGACACAGTCATGAACGATTCTAAAAATAGACTTAGAAACAGTTACATTTATCTTTCGTCAAAGATTTCCTCTTGACATTTGAGAAATATTCTGGTTAGCTTTACGAGCTTTTGCATGAACAAATTGTATATGCAAGTCAGGTAAAATGCAAGTCAAATATTTGCAATTTGCAAACTTTAGAGTATTTTTAACCATATTTGTAGACACTCTTTAGGTTTAGCTATACGTATCGCTCTAACAACGTTTCGCTCTGTCACACAATTAATAAGGGTTGTGGTTACGAAAAATCCTTCCGTATTCCTTAGTATTAATATTCGATATTTTAAAACATAAAACTTTGACTGCATTTCGGCCGGGGGACATAATCCTTAGGGGCTTGTTAAAATGACAGTTTGTTTTGCCCTACACCTAAAAATTCAACTAAGGCCCTGCAGTTTCATTTTTGTAATGTACGTTTAAAATCTGTCCAATCAAGTTGTTTATTAAGGGCATTCCATTACTTTACGTAATAGATCAAACACGAGAAGGAGTGCTTCCTCCGATTTGAAACACGGAGAAGTTGGCTGAAAAAAACGAGGCAAAGGCAAGTTTATTTATCCAACTTCGAGTTGTTTCAAATCTGGAGGAAACACTCTTTCGAGTGTTTGATATTACTTCTCCAACAAATGATTAACTGTCGAGAAAACGAAGAAATAAAATTTCTAAAATCTATGCGAATTAAGAAACAATTTCAAATCACGGTTACGCTTGTGATTTTCTTTGTTTAAAGTTGATGAATTCATAATGAGTTTGAGAAGCTCAGGTTATAAACCCCACCCCCAGTTTGATAACTTAATACAAACATTAACTTTCCGCTACGAATTGAGCTTCATGATAAATGTGTAGTAATAATTTCTTTCCCTCTAATAACTTTAGGAAATACACTACACACGTTTACCTTAGTGTTTTCCTGAGCTGCCGCAAAATGAATTGGCCTCTTCATTTCGTAGTTACAGCCTTCTTTCAGTGCCCCTTCGTCCTTTTCGAGCAACATTACTAGAACCTCATAGGACTGGCTTTTTACAGCGATGTGAATACAGTTATGTTGAAAGATATCAGTAGCCGCAATATTGGCTCCAGAACTCAACAAAAGTCTCGCGGCTTCTTTCTTCCTATTCCTTACAGCCATTAAAAATGGAGTAATACCCCATTTGTCCTGGGAGTCAATCTCTGCTCCTTGTTGAAGTAAATGCTTTATCACAGCCAGGCGATTCGTTTTAGCTGCGCTAAAAGAGTAAATAAGCTGTGAAAATCAAAGGCAGGCTATAAGTTGATAAATAGATTTTCAAAATTTTTCGTAACCAACAGCCCCCTCAACTTCCTCAGCTTTTGCCTTGGAACGCATAACGTCACGAAATCTAGCAGAATCGCTAACGCAAGAAATATTGAAAGATGAAAACTCGTTGCATCTATTTTATTGCTACTTGTGCAAAAAATGACCTAATAGTGGAAAAGAAGGTCACACAAATACTCAAATCTCACAGCAGACGGTAGTACTCATTTACCTACCCTGGAAGGATGGAAAACAGAGTTAGCTAGGCAGGAAAGAAGGTCACATAAATATTCAAATCTCACAACAGATGCTGATACTCATTTACCTACCCCGGAAGGATGGAAAGCTGAGTTTGCTTAGGTGGAAAAGAAAGTCACACAAATACTCAAATCTCACAGCAGACGGTAATATTCATTTACTTACCCCGGAAGGATGGAAAACAGAGTTAGCTTAGGCAGTAACCAAGGTTACACAAATATTCAAATCTCCCAGCAGATGTTGGTACTCATTTACCTACCCCGGAAGGATGGAAAGATTAGTTAGCTTAGGCAGTAAAGAAGGTCACACAAATATTCAAATCTCCCAGCAGATGCTGGTACTCATTTACCTACCCCGGAAGGATGGAAAGATTAGTTGGCTTAGGCAGGAAAGAAGGTCAGACAAATATTCAAATCTCCCAGCAGACGCTGCTACTCATTAACCTACCCCAGAAGGATGGAAAGCTGAATCGCCTTAGGAGGGGAATTAAGTCGCACAAATATTCGAATCTTGGCAAAGTACCTGAATCGAACGATCGAACGCAGAGATCTTACCAACTGCCCCAACCACGTCCGATTGCTGAGAACTACCAGCTGGGAAAGTATTTGTGTTCGACCTCGTTAGGCGCGGACGCCTATAATGCATGAAATATACAAAATTTTCAATCTTATTTATTATAAATTTTTTCGAACTTTTCTTTGGACTCTCTTGATGTGCTTTACACTGATCACTGTTTTTTTATTCGTTAAATTGCAGAACTTTATTTTTTAACTGTGAGTGAGACACATTTTAAATTCAATTTATCCTTGCGGTTTCATTTTTTATCGAAAAAAACAACAGTATATCCGAATATACAAGGAAAAACACGCGTTTACTGAGCCGCCCTTTCAAAGCAGGAAGTGAAACGTACATGCGTCGAACACTCTGCGAAACCGCATTGAAAGAACCAATCACTGTTGATTCCGCTAGCGTTAGCAATGAGCCCTTCGTTTCGCCGCAGGCTGCGTGGGCTCTGGGTGCGAGAATGTGGCCTGAGAGCTCGTAGCATGCGTCCCAGGAAAAAATTTTTTAATTGTTCTTTTGTTCAATTGAATAATTTTTCAATATTAATCCCTTTAATCCTTGCTGAAGTGGAAGTATCTGTTTCAGCAATGAATAATGTCATTTTTGCAAAAATTTCAAACTAAAAACTCAAAGCACAAATATGTTTTTTCTATTACTTTGTAGAAACTCCAAGAATCAGTGCCTAATTTTTTGTCTATTACCCCATGTATCTAATAAATTGTAAACCTATTCTATATAAAATTATATTCAATGAATTCACTCATCAATTTGTAAAATATGTTTTGTACAAACACTGACGCTGCATTCTTTTTTATTTTTAAAACCTATATTCAGAATGAGGGAAAATTGATTTCCGAGCCATAAAGTTAACAGAATATTAAACGCTTTAAATATACTTTTTAAAAAATCAAATACAAAGCGTGTATTCTAAAATTAAGATTTTAAAAATCACCCACGGAGTTTACAGTTGGCGTCCAATCATTCTGAAATACGACTCAGTTATATCCAGAAGTCAGACGACAGGATGTTGAAGAGCCTTTTTAATGCCATGCGCTAGACTTTTTGTAGTATTTACAGAATGAGAATAAAATAAAATAATAAAACCAGATGAAGACTGGTAAAGGTCAGTCGAAATATTGTAAACCCGGCTCAAACTTTTATCAGGTTGTTAGATTTGTTAGATCAGTCTTTGCAAGTCTTTTTGACATACATTTTTTATTTTATAAAAGTTTTTTTCGACTGATCACGATCGTATGATTCAAAGTTGGAAAGTACCGGTATTTAAAATTGATCGTGCACGGTTTAACTTTTGCATTGGTTTTCACCGTTTTATTGACGTTTAAAATATTAAAAAATGAATTAATTAAAGCATTTTATTTACTCTCAACCATGAACTTCCTTAGTTCAAGGTAACAAAGACTCATCATGTAAACATTTGTGCTTGCCTTTCAACTTGCTCCCACGTTGACTTCAAAGCTACGGAAGAAAGAAAAGCTGTTGCCATAGTAACAAGCTACTTCACCACGCTTCAACTTTAATGTTTTATTGTTGTAATATTTCAAATAAATGAATAATTTTTTAGTCTCATTATTGAAGAAAAAATACTATTCTTTTTCAGTTTAAGTCATATTAATAAATACTGAGAAAAAGTCTGGGAAAAGTCATATTTTTGAACCTTAAACTGTAAGTGAAAATCCTTCACGTGGCTTTAGATTAAATGTTTATTAAAATTAAAACAACGGATGCCAAGTTACATTTTCACTTTCCGACAGCACCGCGGCATTTTGCCAGTGCTTCAAAATGTAGGAAACTTCTCTTTCATTTTCGATACATGTTTTTATAATCTAGTAAGTTTGATAACAAATGAATATATAAGTGAAAAAAAAAAGTTCTTTCAAAAACGACAAAATTAAATGTTTTTAATTATATCAATAAAACAGAAGTGGAAGTACGCTGAAAGTGGCAAGAGCCAATAAATATTTCGATGGCCGAGGCGAGTCTAGAAGGGAATTTCGTTTAATTTAGGCACTAAAACCTTAAAATTTTAACTGGTAAAAAAAACTGGATAAATTCATATTCTTTTTTGCATGAGCTATTTTGTTTCTGAGTTAAAAAAAACAAGAAAACTCCATTATATTTCATGCAACAGGTCCATTCAAAAAAACTTCCTTGAACGTTTTTACAGATATTCAGCTGCTTCTCTGCATTTGCATTGCTTCCATCCGGGTATTTTTTATTGTTTATTGTCCATTTTTGATGATAAAACAAAAGCAATTGTCAATCAGCTGCCAAATATTGATATGGCCCCGCCCCGTTCAATGCCCGCACAATGTAAATATCCATATACTACAATTAGTTATTCGCGAAGCGTTCGTGCTTTCCACTCGGTGTTGGACTCTTGAAGGAAGAGGGTGTTAGTCGAAATTTCAGCAAAAAGTAACAAAATGCCGCACAAAGGGGGAAGCAAACAAAAGCAGAAAGTTGCTCTGAACGGTGCAGCTCACCGTGATCAAAACGAAACAGAAAACCGTGATCAAACAGAAGATTTCATTTCTTGTTGTTTTCCAAGTGGCTGCCAAATAAATACTTCCGTTAATCTTTCGCGAGCCGTTCGCGTTATTTGCAACAGTGACTCCTGCAATCAAAGTGGATATATGCACGCAGAGTGCTTTGAAGCATTTGAAGATTCTATTTTGGCTCATCTTCGTGGTACTGGCCGAGCAAGAAGCTGGTCAGAAAAGCAAAGACGGCAAAACATTTGGACAAAGAAGGGTTACGACCTAGCGTACAAATGTTGTGCTTGCTTGTGTGAAAAGGGGCACCTCCGAAAAGATCTGGATTTTGTTCCCGCTTTGCAAGAGGAAGAGCAGGCACAGAACAAAGCAAAAAGAAAAAAGAAGAAAACAAACGATAAACCCGTTATAGGTTGTGCTACAAGTACGCGACCAAGGCTTAGTTCGCAGTCTTCCAACTGCTCAGAGACGTGTAGTAATTCCTCTCCCACAGAACAACGATCGCCCATCTCGCCCGCACCCAAAACACCAACAAAGAAGACGAGATCTATTTCCGTTACTTCAACTTTAAGCGACTATTTCTTCCCTGATATAACTAACGGTAATTCTGCTTGCAGCGCTGAAACTCACGAATTGAACGCCAGTTCCAACTTTCTACGCAGAAGCGACTTTAGTTCGTTTCTGAACGTTTTGCCTCGACACAAAGTCAACCCTTACCACATTAAGATGGAAGAAGAAAGTTCCTGTGACGAAGCTCGCCAATTCGTTCTATCTACACTGTCTGCCAGATATATAAGCACAGTTAGTTGTGTTTTATGTCAGTCACAACTTCCTGTATTCGATAAATATCCGCTAGTCGACGGAACTTTCTTTCTAAGCCCAAGGAAACTTTCGACTTCATGCATTGACGTATCGCAGAACGCGAAAACCATTTATCTATCAGCTGTTTGCATGAGCTGTTTAGAAGGAGTGCCGTACCCAATTATATGCAAGCTTTGCAAAAAGAAATGGAATGGCTCGACTCATCAATTGGGTACAATGTATTCCTATGATATATTTGCAGCTTCGCCTTGTTGTCAACAGAGAGTTGCTTGTCAAGCTTGTAGAAAACCAGTTGTGGACCTAGGCGAAGGAAAAAACTATTTCTCCGAATTTTCTCAACCAATTCGATGCCCCCACTGTGGTGTTTCTGCATATCACTGTATAAAACCGATGTCGTCCTTTGAAACAAATGGAAGAATTGCATTTTGATTTCAAAATCAACCAACAAAAATTATTTAACAATGTGGGCAATATACGTTCATAAACCATGCTCAAAGCGTTAATACCGAAATTTTAGTCCCAGACCGGTTAGCCATGCAGTATAAAATAAGGTGTGGTTGGATATTTTTAAAATTGAAGCACAATTAAAAAATTGAACTTATTAGAGTTTATGGTTAATAATTTAATAATTGGGTATTGACTTAAATTGCTTTTTAAATAGAGAATACGGTTGTAGAAATTTCATACTCTCTAAGCAAATAGAAAGTAAAACAAAGTATTGCAACAAGTTTAATCAAAGAATGATCCATGGATATATTTAGCTTTGAGGGGCTGTTAAAAGCTGAAGAAAAGTTGCTTTCTGACCCATTATGATATTGAAATATATATAACACTTGAAGAACCAAAACAAACAACTAAGTATATTGTTGAAAACTGTTACAGAACTTTTAATTATTGCTATATATGATCTTGGCAAACTTTCATGATGATAGCTTTGTTTAATTTAGCTAGGGTTGAAAAAAAGTCAAAAAACATTGTATTTACCAACTGTCATAGAATACTTAAATGTTTTGACTTTTTTCTCAAGAAAATTGCTTCAATTGTAAAAATATTTTAGTGCTCAGAATTAAATCTAAACTATAGATTGTATTTCTTTGGCAAACATGGAAAGCCACTGGCTACTGGTTGAAAGGGAATAAGATTCCAAATTTATTTAACATTGTATAAGTTATGTACTAATCAACATTAAAGGAGAGCTGAATACTAAAATGTTTTGTTTAAATCTATCAGATATTAATAGTAGATTAACTCTGTTAAGTTGTTTTATTTTTAATTAATCAAATCACATTGAAAAACAAAGAAAACTCTTTGGAAAAGGTTTGATACTGTGGTCGCTAATGAGATTGTCAGCAGTATGCGATGACATACATAACAATATTAAGATAACAAATGTGGCAGTACATGCTTCTAATAAAATTCTTGATATTTTTTGGGCAATTTATGGTTTGCCAAATGCTGCACACTAAACATGATTTTCTGTATATCAATCATTCTAGTATCATAACCTGCATCATTAACAACTGCTGGCACGACATATTAAGCCGCCAATCAAATTATGTTGATTCGACACACTGACAGGGCACAATGTTGCGACCTGTGGGGTCGCCAATGCGACTTCATTTTGTCGGCTAACTTTTCACTCATGGTCGCCAGTCTGGACTCCACGATTTCAAGTTATATTAGATGCTAGGAACCAAATTTGAAAATTTAGAAGCCAGCTGGCTCCAAGATTTTTTTTCTAAAGTCGAGCTATGACGGATCTACTTGGCTAACTACTAAAAACCTTCACATAGATAAATATTTTACTATGCCTAAATGTTCAAACAATGACATGTCAATTTTAGTGTTCAGTTCTCTTTTAAGTGGGAGCGCTTTATTTTGTGATTATTTTAAAAGTTCTTTCTTGAAGAACAAACGTTTGAATTTCTATCACAAGATACTCCATTTTTTCCACACCACTATTTAATCTAAATCTGTATACAGAACCGATACTTTCGTGTATGCAACAATGACAATGAAATATATGAAGTTAAATTTGTGTTAGAATGGTTAACAAAGCCAAGTTTTGGGGCTAGCTTGTAGCTTAAATTTTCTCCCAAAGAAAATCCAAATTCTAGGGTGGGGACGATTGTTGGCAAATTTCAATACAACTCCTAAAGAGGTAACATTCTGGGTGTGGCTCAGGTGGATTTAAAATCCCATGAGTAATATATAAAACACTCAAGACAGTGTTTCATCACAATTCCAAACACTAAGGGACTGTTCATTAAATATGGGTTGGGATGGGCTGGAGGAATATCTCAAGAAATAATCTTTTAATCAAAGCCCCCCAACGCTCATTAAAATTGTTTTATTAATCCCCCCACCCCCACCCCAAACTATGTCCATGAAGTTTGGAAATGTGATGAAACACTTTCGTGTGTTTGATATATTACTTGAAACATTTTTTAACATTGTTTAGATTTCTGAAGAAACTGGTTACATTTATACTTGACAAAGAAATGGATTCACTTGATGTTAACTTGATTATTGTAAACTATTCAAAATGTTTTCATTTCTTTATCTTTTCTAGTTATTGGTACCCCCCCTCCCCATTTCTCATTTAAAAGTATTTCAAAACCCATCCATTACTGACAACATATTTTCTGAAGACCCCCCCCCCTAATTTTACTCCAGCCCATCCCGACCCATATTTAATGAACAGTCCCTAAGAAGATAGTTGTGAGTACTTCTGACAAAATTTGAGGTGTTTGGGAATGTGATGAAAAACTGTTAAATATCTTTTCAATCAAAACTAAGCAAAAGAGTATAAGAAATATCACAAAAACATGGAGACTAATTTCCAAACCATGGTCACAGTTATAATTTATTAGGTTTTAACTTAAAAAGTTATTAATGAGTTTGAGAAGGTACCATCCAAAAGTTTACATTCAGACAGGTTTGTATCTAATTTCCTTTCCATGAAGTTAAAGATGATGGTGTCAAATGATAGTGATGGAGGAAGCTTGAAAAAGTGGTAAACTGTATGTAAATGTCTCTCCCACCCTAAATAGTACAAAGTCGTCTAACTTTTACACCTGGGGGTACAACAAGCATCCCTGCCCTAAAATAATTTGAAGTTCTCCCAGTTTTTTTTTTATCCAAGGGAAAACCTTTACCAACAGCTATGATAACTGTCCTGATTGTTCTCCCTCACAAAAAATGTTTATAAAGTCATCAAGTAAAAAGAATTACTCCAAATAAAACTGCACATTTATTCAGCATATGTGTAGTACAGTTCCAATAATGTACAACTGTTTATTATATTAACTTTGGCGAGCATTGTCGCGTATTATCCGGGCTCTAACGGACATTTTGGCAGGCTCTAATATATTAGAGCCCGCCGCTAGAACTCAACTTTCATTAAATAAATATCCACGTTTCTGAACTAGCAAAATGTTCTTGTTTTTGTGCTAAATGCTCTCCAAAGTTATAATAATAGTAATGTAGTTGATGTTCTTGGGCATAAAGATGTTTGGGCCCTTCTTAGCGCTCATTTT
The DNA here is from genome assembly GCA_028564885.2 of Zoanthus sanctaehelenae. Taxonomy (NCBI): domain Eukaryota; kingdom Metazoa; phylum Cnidaria; class Anthozoa; order Zoantharia; family Zoanthidae; genus Zoanthus; species Zoanthus sanctaehelenae. The sequence goes on along the minus strand of JAOTRI020096041.1, from coordinate 4,905 downwards.
AACCCTTGCTGTGCTAGGGCTAAAATGAGCCTGAGTCGGGACCAAAATATATTATTTTACGCCAGCGAACATCAACTATATTGTTATATTAGAATCTTCAAGCAAGATACAGTGTTCTTCCCAGTGCTCAAGATTGTGATGCCCTGCTGCTCTAACTAATGAGTGCTGTGCACACTGCTCTGCTCTTACCAGAATTATGAATAATTTAGTTTAAGCTCAAAATCTGCTAAACTCTGCTATATTTATTCTTTACACCTCGAGTAAAAAAAACTGTTGATTAGCTAAATTTCTTTTATTTAATATTTGACTTTTAAAACACATATCTTGAAATTTTATCTTTCATTTAGTTTCAGCTGAGTAACTTATTAGTGTCAATTGTAAAAATGTCAGTTGACAAACAGTTTTAGTTATTTTTTGCTCAAACAGGAAATATACTAAAAAGATATGACTTGCTGTATATTTCAAAATATTAAATTTTCAATCTCGAATACTGCATTTCTAGTATTCTGATTAGTTCACTCATTCAGCTAATGTACCAAATGACCATAAAATTTTATGGAAACTACCTGTGTAAAGTTTTGCAAAGGTAGAAATGTCAGATTAAAATTTTGTTGTCATTTTCAAGTATTGAGGGATTTGGAAATTTAATAAAACAATTATTCCATTCGTGCTTCATTAGCGCTTGGATATGAGATGATTATTAAATTTTCAAGCTCAAATACTGAATTTCTAGCGTTCTGATTGGTTCACTCAAACTCGGTTATCAGCTCATATACTAAATGACCATATATGGAAACTAACAAAAAATCTCGGTTATTAATTTATCAAAAGTTTGTTATTTTCAAGTGACAAAGGTTTCAGAAAGCCCAGGAATGAAATTTAATAAAACAATTATTCCATTCACACTTGTTGGATATCTAATATCCAATGCACGCTCTTGGAATAATTGTTAAGTTTTGTTCTTGGCCATGCAGCAGATCCAATAGAAAAGATAAGCATTATATATAACCAATAGATAATTATTACCATTCTAGTGGAACTCTCTTAAACAAAAAAGTGTAATGACCAGTATAAAAAAAACTTACACTTATAATTATATTATTTTGTTTTGATTTTGATAATGAACAGCATTGTTGAAACATTTTGTGAATTCAATGTGCATTCTTCCCCTCCTGTTTTCTGGAGTAATGGTTGAAAATTTTGATTATATTTTCCTATTGTGAGGGGTGGAGAAAGAGGCCCAAGGAATGAAGATAACAAGAGATGCAGAAAATCTGGAGAGGGAAAAAATACAGATGGGTGGTTAAAAGGAAAGGTTGATACAAAGGTACAAAGAGAGGGGCATAGAAAAAGGGAGGAGGGGATACAAAGGGAAGGGAATAGAAAGAAGGTAGGAGTGGTTACAAAGGGAGGGGGTATAGAAAGTAGGAGGAGTAGATAAAAGGGGGACAAAAGAGGGAGGGGTAGATACAAAGGAAGGAGCAGAGAAAGAATTAGGGGCAGATAAAAGAGAGGGGTGGATATAAAGGGAGGGGCAGAGAAAGAGGGAGGGGTGGATACAAAGGGAGGGGCACAGAAAGAGATAAGGGTGTATACAAAGAGAGGAGTGGATATAAAGGGAGGGGTATAGAAAGAGGGAGGGGTGGATACAAAGGGAGGGGCATAGAAAGAGGGAGGGGCATAGAAAGAGGAAGGGTGAAGTGGGAACATATATGTACAGTAAAGAAAGAACACATTCACACTGTTTTCATAAACCATGAATATGTGGGGAAAACACTCTACGATAACTTCTTTTTCATTTATGATTCTGCTTTCAACATATCTTCAATTTCCTTTTCCCAAGCTGCATTATCTTCTCCTTCTACAACTTCATAGTCCTGGAAGATAAAACAAACAAACAGATTATGCATGATGCTTGAGAAAAAACAAAAAATGATGGTGAACATGACCACAATCAAGCAGATGATGATACAGATTGTAAAGATGATGACCAGTGATGTGGTGATGATCGTGGTGACAATGATGATGAATATAATTTCAATGATAGTAATGAAGAAGATGGTGGAAGTGATGATGATAATGGTGATGATGATAAGGGTGATGATGGTGATGGTGATGAAGAAGGTGGTGGTTGCATTGATGATGAAAATAATATTTAATAATGCATGATGATGATAATGATGATAAAGGAGATAGTTGTGGAGATGATGATGAAGCTGATGATGACAAAGTTGATGATGGTGGTGGTGATGTTAAAGGAGATGGTTGTGGTGATGATGGTGATGAAGGAGATGATAGTGGTGGTGATAATGGTGATGCCCTACAATGATATATATACCTGAAGCTCTTGCTGCAACTCTTTCTCCCACTCTGGAACATCTTCATCCATCTGATTTGCACCTGCTGAAAATGATAAAAATATCCATATATCATATATCAACGTTGATAGACTTCAGGCCTTTTCTTTTATCTATAAATTTCTTTCCATATTAATATTTTAAAAATTCCTGTTTAGAAAGGTAAAATTTCTTACATGTAGCTCTACTGGCTTCGCTCACTCATAGCAAAAAATATTTCACTGGTATTAATAAACTAATGGGCGGACATGGTTGGAGCAGTTTGTATATAAGCTCTGCTTTCCAATCACAAGGTCCCCAGTGCGATCCAGGCACTTAGCTGAGATCTGTATATTTGTGTGACCTTCTTTTCTGCCTAGACCAACTTGGCTTTGCATCCTTCCAGGGTAGGTAAATGAGTACCAGCATTTGCTGGGAGCTAATCCATCCAGGGGGAGTCAAAGACTCTCATCTGCTTTTCACTATGGAAACCGAAGATAAGTGCTGGCCCCATGGGCCATTATGCTTGTAAAGGATTTAGCTATAAATAAATCAATATTTTTTATTAACCAAAATACTTTAAATTTTTTTTCTCATGTAACAAAATCCATACTTGTTAGAAGGAACTGTTCCATATAAATTATTAGTAAAGACAGACTGCAGATAAATGTTAATAATGTTTACAAATGCAATTTTACAAAATGTAGCAGAATATTTACCATTCTTTGAAGGACCCGATCCATCTTTTTCGGATGAAATATCTTTAGTTGATTGAAGTCGTTCAACTCCAATCTGTCTAAGGTCATCATGACTGAGTTCTAAACAGAAAAATTAAATCAAATTGAACAAAACTCAGTTCAGATAATGCTCTATTCGAAGCTATAAATTAAAGCATTTCAAATGATAAAACTCAGGATATATATAGAAGTATGCAACTCGGTTTAAAGTTAGAAAGAAAGTGTTACTCGAGTTGTCAGAATGCTCAAAAAAAATTCTGAGTTATTGACGGGATTCGAAACCGCAACCTTGTGATTACCGGTCAGACGCTGTTGTTCAGAAGTTGTTGTACATTCAAGCGGGAATGTATAACAACTTAACCAGTGACCTGCCTCCCCATGTGAGACTTTGTAGCTTAGTGGGTAGAGCGTCTGACCGGTAATCAGAAGGTTGCGGGTTTGATTTCCGTCACTGATGACCAAGTGAATGAAAACCGTTCCCTGCGTGAGTTCCTGTAGCTCGGTGGGTAGAGCGTCTTATCGGTCATCAGAAGGTTGCGGGTTCGAATCCCGTCAATGACTCAGAATTTTTTCTGAGCATTCAACTCGAGTAACACTTTCTTTCTAAATCTGAGGGTAACATTATTTACTGATAAATCGCTATTTTACAGAGTGGCCCTCCTTAAGTTAATCTAAAACAAGAAATCAAAAGGAAAAACTAAAACAACCATTGCTAAATCCTTATACAAACCTAGTGGCCCATGGGGCCGGCGCTTATCTCTAGTTTCTGTAGTGTTAACCGGATGAGAGTCTCTGACTCCCCCTGGATGGGACACTAATCCATCGCAGGTTAGCTCCCAGCTGACGCTGGTACTCATTTACCTACCCCAGAAGGATGGAAAGCTGAGTTGGCTTAAGCGGAAAAGAAGCTCACATAAATTTTTAAATCTCGGCAAAGTGCCGGAATTGAACTCGGGACCTTGTGGTTGGAAAGCAGAGATCTTACCAACTGCGCCAACCACGTCTGCCTAAAACAACCATTAATAGATAATAAATTAATAAATTAGTACGTATAATTAATATTAAAATGTTCAGTAATAGAGTTTTCAAGCATTATTATTCTTTGGAGGTGTTTTATGAAACGTTTTTGTGAGAGCGTGTTTCTAAGAGATGATTCAGTTTTGTTCCACAGGCAAGTGGCACTGGAGTGGAATGTTCTCATGCCTGAATTTTTTTTGTGTTGTAATCATACCTACTCTTGACATAGAGACGGCTGTATAACACTAAGTAAAATACCTGTGGTCTACCCAGATGTATCTTCCATCGACTCCATGCCTTGAAACAAATTCTTTCATAACTCCTGGTTGTGAGAAATCTGTTTCTTCATCATAAAGTTCCGTTACTCGGCCTACACAGACTAAACAAGTGGAGTTTTTGGGCTCTGAATCATCATCGTCTTCATCAAACCCATAACTAGTTGAAGGCCAGGTCTTGAGAAATCCCGAAAATTGAACTGTAAATAAAACATAAAACAACTTAGTCTCGAGAGATGGTTTAAAATACTCAAAACAAAATTTGTATCGTGAGAAATCCGGAAAATTGAACTGTAAATAAAGCACAAAACAACTTAGTCTCGAGAGATGGTTTAACATACTCAAAACAAAATTTGTATCTTCAGAAATCCGGAAAATTTAACTGTAAATAAAGCATAAAACAACTTAGTCTCGAGAGATGGTTTAAAATACTCAAAACAAAATTTGTATCCTGAGAAATCCCGAAAATTGAACTGTAAATAAAGCACAAAACAACTTAGTCTCGAGAGATGGTTTAACATACTCAAAACAAAATTTGTA
>JAOTRI020096030.1:7500-14884 GCA_028564885.2 Zoanthus sanctaehelenae | reverse complement strand
TAGAGGTTGTGACTTGGACATTATGATATGGAGAATGTTTTTTATTGCTCTGCACGAGGGCAGAGTCAAAAAATGCATGGAGTTTCTTATTTTTTTTTTGTTAGTTTTCGTCGGGTCACGTTTGTGCAACCTCGTATTCAGGCCTATTTCACTGCTGATGATGTCATAGCCTAGTGGTTAACTTTTTAGCTTTAGATGCAAGAGAATCGGGGTTCGATCCCGGGTTCGAGCCCGGGTTGAAACATTTGGAAACGTTTTTTTTTTTCTTTTTCGTTTTTTCTATTTAATTTCTTTATATTCAATTTTTTCCATAGAATAAATTCAGATTCGTGCAGAGTACAGACTACTGCGGAGTCTCTTGTTTCTTTAATAAATTATCAATCTGAGTGCAGCTGGTGTCATTTGGTGTCATTGAGTAGGCTATTTCAGTCAAACCAACCATTTTTTGTGTTTTTAATATTAAGTAACACCAACTTTATTTCTCTATTATGAATTTATTTGTTAAACTTAGCTTATGGGTATTGATCATTTGTGAGTACTATTAAGTTTGCAATTACATAATTCGAAAACGTGTTCATTTATTCCAACTTAAATTAATACCTTAATGATTTTAATTTAGCATCATAAGGCACAATAATTTTTATATGTGTAACCATAGCAACAGTGATATTGTTACAGAGTGTTTTTTGCATCGTTTGACTAAAGGGGGAAGATTTAGAGTCAACATGAGTTACTAGAGTTTGAATATAATATAAAAGTTTGTTGTTCATCAAAACCGTACAATATACAAATTAAAATAGTAACATTCTTGTCAAATAACATAAAAGTATGTATATTTTTACATTTCAGTGAATATGTGGTTGATTAATAAGTTTTTCATTACTGGCAAATTTGCAAAACATGTATCGATCTTAAAATCTATAAGTTCTATTAAACATTTATCAATGTATATTCTGGAGATGAAGATTGTTTTTGTTGATAATGCCAGAGAAACTGCAAGACTATCTAAGTATAGTTTGTATGGGGTAATAATGAGTTATTTTCATTATTTACAGCAGGCATGTCATAGGATTTTACATTTTAAAAACAATTCTATGACAGTATTGTGTAACTCTGAACTATCCTTTAGTACCAGTGTTGTTCATCTAAAATGGAATAATGGTGAAATGAAGTAGTAAACTACATCAGTTAAATGGCCACCAATTTTGCAGTCATCAGATGATAGTAAATGGCAGTTGTTTCTTCATAGTAATATTGTTCAGTAGTGTTTTCGCAGGCACCGCCATGCAATATTATTTGTGATTCAAATATTTTCTATATGGAAGACAAACTTTTCATTATTCAGAATTCAAGTCTTGCATTAGCTTGCATTGTTTGCAGTTATGACGTTGTGGGAATTGTTTGTAAGTGAAGCTGACTATCTGAGAGTGACAAAACCACTGTTGGCAATCTGAAATATAATATGAAAATATGTGAGTTATATTAGCCAATGTAAAAATGAAATTGTAATTAATTCTGCTTTATAGGAGATACTTTAAATGATCTAATAAGTCACAACCTACAGTAACATGTTACAAGAAAGTAACAAAGGTATTTGATATGAATACAACAGGCAATAAACAATACTATATTTATACACAACTTCAACAGAGCAGCTTTAAAAATAGTTATTTCAAAGTGAACATGTCTTACGAATTTAATATAGATTACATTTTTTATAAAAAAAGAAATTAAATGATAAATGTTGGATGTGCAAAAATAAAAAATAAGCTTATATATGTTACATATACCTTAGTCCATCATCCTTTATTGAATGGACGGTAGAATTGCTGAATGGAGAAGGATGCTAATATAAATCCTAAGCTTTGAAGGTACTTATTTGAGATTGGGCACTTAACGGATTTTATAAATAAACATTAAAATATTACTTACCTTTGGGGCCTTTTGGGCCCTCAAGAAATCCAAATTAATGTCATTACTGGGTTGCCTGTGGCAACCAGTCTTAAAATGGGGCTGGTTTTTTTCTTTTTTTTTTGTTTCCTTCATGAGAAAATGATATTGTTGCATCAGATTATCAAATTTAAATTATCTCACGCACGAATAGTGGCTCAGAAGTGGATATCATACTGACAAATTGCCTGAATTGAACATAAGGTGAAAATTATGATTAAAATATGAAATCTTTCCTTGATCTACAGGTATAAAAATAAATTTCAAAATACAACCAAAATTTATAAATATTGAAGTTTGCAGCCACATGGATTGTATTTGTAATGAATGACTTATAAAACAGACATGCTGTTGTAAATGACTTCAAATTTTATATCTGCAGCTCATTTTAGTTGAGATGGTTTACAAGCAAATGCAATATTATCTAACTTCTAATGCCACCTGCATTATGTCCACTAGGGATATCGCAGGAAACAGGTGTAGATGTAGACCTCAAATATTACTGAAATGATCTTTGAGTTAAAAACTATTTAGTAAAGTTTAGTAATATTAATTACAGTGTAGCTGACAATGGTATGTCCACAGATTTTCTCAAGGTCAAATTATAGGTCAGTATTAAATTCAGTTTATAATAATTATTTGTGGCATATTTTTTGTTTTTTGTCTCCATGTAAGCTGATTTACCTCCTGATACATGTTTCTTAATGTTGGGTTTGCTATCACAAATCCAATAAGTTTTCTCTGTTACGCTTACAAATTGTTGATGTGTTTCATTGATAAATTAAAACAGTGGTTGAATAAATACTGCACACTGTCCAATGTTAGCAGGAGTCAATTAGTCCTGGACTAGTAAAAAATGGGGTTTGGTCTAGTCAAGTTAGAAGAGGGTATGCTAAGACTAATAAAGAAAACAATCACTTCTAGTTGATTGTGACAGAAAAAAACAATTGATTTTAGATATCTCAGAAAAAAATATATAGCAAAATTAGCAATATTTGTGCTGAAAATTCAGGGTTAACTACGAGATGATGATTGTTGGCTAGTAAATTTAAACCTTAGTAGCCTAAGGACTATTAAGTAAAATTATAGGTTGAGCACTGCTGCACATGTCATGATGCACTCTGGTGGCTGAGAGATAACAAAATCAAGTGTTGAGCCTAGACTTGCTTTACAAACTTTATTTTTACAGAAAAACAAAATACCACATTATGGAGTAACTGAGTACATGTTTTTGAGGAAATGTGGGAAAAATTAAAGAATCGGAAGCACTGTTTATTATAAATGTTGATCAAATGTTTTGAAACTGATTGAATATTTAACTCTTTGAAATAGAAACAAAAATAGAAAATCTTGCAATCAAACAAAATTCCCCAAGAATCATTTGGCTTGTAATAGTAATTAGTAGTTTATTACCACAAGTCATCTGAAATTATTTTATGTCGAAGTTGTGAATATGTGAATTTAATATGCCATTACTCAATGTACAATCTCTAATAAATTGCTTTATAAAAACAATCCCATTTTAATGCTGTAAAACATCAATTTGGAAAACAGGCAACCCAGTGTACACTTTTTGAAAGCTTCTTGTTATCTGGACTAATATAAATTAAGCACCAATTTTACTTTATAACAACTGTACTATTAGTAATATTATTTCAAAACTGGTTGTCTTAAAACTGCTTAAATTGTATCAAAAGTTACACTTTTAAGGAGCTGTAAAGGAAACAAATATTGGTTTGTGGTCACTATAGTAAGACTCCAGTGTGCCAGAAGATTTCACAAGATTTTGTATGTTTGTGTAGATGTGATCTATCTGTGTACGGTAGTCAGTGGTGTATTGCTTAATTAACTGTCTGTAACCTTTTTTCACTACTAAATATTCTGTTAATGCTTTTTGTTCTTCATTGTCTTCTAATAGATTAACATTGAAATCGCCTAGGATTACAGTGGGTACACTTGGATCTGTGAGCTTTAATTTGTGAAGATAATTCAGGGCATCAATTAACTCTAAAAATTTAGCCTTAGTTTTGGAACGATAAATACCAACAATATGAAGATTTGAAATTGGTTCATTGACAACTATGACAGTAATTTCTATGTTATTGAAATTAAACCTACTTGGAATTTCTGAACATGTTAAGTCATTCTTAATGTATGCTGCACTTCCATACGCAGTTCGGATAAAAGATTGATTGTAGTCATTTCGATAAAGTTTAAATCCAGGAATCTCAAACAAATCATCTGCATCGAATAAGCAAAGCTTTGTTTCAACAAAAAGATTAACGTCAACTTTTGGAATGTTATAGTCGCTTTTGACATCATCTATATGCAAATGAAGAGAGCGGACATTGTGAAACAAGATTGTTAAATTGGCAGCTGTTGAGTCTAAAGTTTGCAAGGTTGCCAATGGTACAAGGATTGCTTCACTTCTTAGCCTATTCATCTCATTTTGAACTTTTTTACTGACTTTTATTTTGTTTTCATTTAAATTTAGAATGTATAATTTAGAACTGTTCCGTACTCGGCTCATACCAACATAATGCACATGTTCCTCTGTGTTTGGTGGAAAATCAGCAACTGCTGCATCTAAAGAGTCACCTTGAGAACGGTGCATTGTTTTAGCAGCCGATGGTCTCAGTGGAAATTGTCGACGAAGAATTTTTACCTGACTATTTCTGGTAACACTGAATTGTCTTGTTACTTCTAAAATGGGTATCCAGTTCCAATTTGTATTTTTTTTGTACAAATGAGCATACTCTCTTCGTTGTTTTCTTCCTATGTCAGGATCTGGAAAAGATACCCAAATAATACTTGGCCTAGTTGAATTCTCGACACGGTAGTCTATGTTCTCTATCACACACTCTGTACCATTGGTGAGTCCATCATTTACATCAACATTGGTTGATAAGTCATATTTTGCTTTAGTTGCTATTGATACTAAGGTAGATAAACCCATTGTTTTATTTGGTTTATCTGGGATTTTATGTTTAATTTGTTTCTTCAGGTTGTCAGAAATATCTCCAATTACGATGTCAACTGCTTTAATCTGTGTTTTATCAGCCTTTGACTGAGCATATATGGTGTCATTGTGTTTCTGTACACAATCATTTTTGGTGAATAAATGTGTTATATACATTGGGTAATTTTCTTGGCCTGGATGCAAATGCAAAAGTCTTTTTTTTAGAATAGCTATATCATCTGGGGTGTGTTTTCCTTCTCTCAAGCGATTGAGAAGCTCTGCAAATTTCTTGTCATCTCTTTGCCTCATTATTTCAGACAATTCGAACAAAGTGAAATACTGTCTCCAAATATTATTAGCTAGTGCATTGTAATTGAGTCTAGAATTTTCAAAGATCCAGCAATCAAAAACTGGCTTCAGTTGAAAGAGATCTCCTACAGCAATGATACTGATACCACCAAAAGGTTCTTTTGTTCCCATTATTTGCTGTAGTCTTGAGTTCAGGAAATTGAACATACCACTTCCAACCATAGAAATCTCATCAATAAATAATATTTTTAGTTTGCGAAACTGTGTTCTCATGGTGTTTAGTCTGTCACTATCAAGAGGACAGTACTGAAAACCTCTGTTAGCAGGTATCTTAAAGACTGAATGTAAAGTATTTCTCTTTATATTGAATGCCGCTTTACCCGTTGGTGCTGCTTTCAGAACTTTAACATCGTCTGGATTTTCACCTGCAATACTGTTTAGATGTCTAATCAATGCTTCAACTAATGCATTTGTGACTGTACTTTTACCAACACCTGCACCTCCAGTCAAGAACAATCTCAAAGGTTCATCTTTAGTTTTGATCAAATGCAACACATGGTAAAAGAATTGCCTTTGCTTTTCATTCAGTGACTGCACAAGTTTTCGAAAAGCATCATCAGACATGCGTCTCACAACAAGTTCCTCCTGATCAACATGCCTAGGGAAAATGCCAATGTCGTCAAGCAGATCATATTGGCTATAATGCTTTTCATTTCCAGGGTCAAAGCAACCAAGTAATTCACTAGGTTTCTTTCCAACAGAACAATCCTGTAAGTTGATGTGTTCTGTGTTTGGCGCAACATCATTAAACATATCACCTTCTATGTTTCTGAGATCATCCATTGTTTTATCTAGTATTTCTGAATGATATTCATACTGTAATTTGTTTTCCTGAATATCATCCTTAATCTGCTCGAACCTTTCCTGATAGGTTTCACAATCTCTAATCAAATCTGTACTTTCTTTTCGCCATGGTGAGTAAAGCATAATTTGCTCCCTGTAATGGTTTTCTGGATCCTTATTTTTATTGTATCTGACAGATCTAATTATTCTTGGTTTCTTTCGTTTAACAAGTTTGAATCCTCCTCTTAATTCATACTGATCCTCTTTGCACTGTGGTTCATCCATTTCAGCATGATTTACAGGGTCGTCATCATTACAATCATCAAAACTAGTTTCTGGAAGAAAATCAGCAACAGATGCAGCAGTTGGTGATAAATCACTTTTGAAATCACAGTGCTCATCCTTGACACACTTAAACCAAGCAGCAAAATCAGCCAAACACAACCTCTCCAATTGCCGTGGTCTTCTTTGATAACGTTTGATAATATTATCACTTTCTATGTCAACTGAATTGTCTGGTAATTCCTTTAATTTCTCTAAATTCTTTAACAAAAATGTCCTTTCATCTGGATGAGAGGTATTGAGAAATTGAAAATCACGAGAAGATCTTCTAAGTGGCATTTGCAAAATGAGATACACAGCTTCTTGAGCACTTAATTCAACAGCATTTAGAAATTTGTTTCCTATATGTCTTACTTTATTAGAAATATCTTTATTGCCAGCATTTGCTTCTTCAGATGCTTTCTCAAGAAGTTTGCTCAAGCCTCTTTGTCCTTTTGTTATATAAGACAATATGTATGTGGCACATGCATAAGGATCAAGTACATACTGAATGTCCATGTTTGCCTGCCATGCTTTCAGTAAGTCACTGCTGTAATTATTGATTCTTATTTCTGATGGTGACCTTTTCAAAAATAGTGTACTGCGCTTTACCATGTGTCTCACAGTTATGAAGTAACATTCTTCAGTCAATTGTAATTTGTCAAGAAAGTCTTTGAAACTGATATCTTCGCCATATTTCATATTATCAAGTTCAGACTTTAATTTCTCTGCATTTTCTGCTATCCTTTTCTGAGTTTGTTCATCAAAAGAGCTGTACTCATCAAGAGGTCTCAAAATCATTGTTCTTGGCATTGGTGCCAATGGAAAATTAAACCTGCATATTTTATTTCCTGCCTTTTTACATGTTTTGGCATGCCTATGCATTTGAAGATTTACAAGATCATGCATTTCACTTGATTCTGATGGCTTTCGACAAGTGACATATTTATCAACAAAACTGGCAATATCTGCATCAGTATTTGTTTCATACTGTGGTGCATT
>JAOTRI020096029.1:0-25384 GCA_028564885.2 Zoanthus sanctaehelenae | reverse complement strand
CCTCACAGGCATAACATTGATAGATGCATAAATGCTATGAGATCAGAAACCCTGCTCAGTGTTGTGTAGTGACACACTACATTCATTGTGTCATTCAATCTTTTAACTTCAATCACTTCCCCTACTACATCTTTTTTCACCACTGTCTCTACCCCAAGAAATTTGTTCTGCAATTGAAAATAACTGGAGTGTAACACTCATTTGTTTCAGCTACATTTTTCTAAAATTGCTAAATTTTAAGCATAAGATAAGGACTCAGTTAGAGTTCATTATAATAATACTTAATATTAATAAAAAGCTGTTTGTTTCCAATTCCAGGAACCTATCCATTGAAACCTAATTTACCTGCTGTTGGAGGCAATGAAGGTGTTGGGAAAGTTGTTGAAATTGGAAAGGATGTTACTGAACTTACGCCTGGTGATATGGTTATTCCTGCTCAAAATGCTCTAGGTAATCAATCTCAAATTCTTGAAAATTTTTCTAAATAGATCTGTGTACTTTGACCAATGACAGCTTTCTAATAACTTATTTAATAGCTCACATGTTTATGCATTTTTACTGCTCACAAACTATTAGAAGTGCTACTGATAAGGTACATTACAAGAGGTCAGGGTGACAAGTGACATCGATCCATCATTGCCATCATCTAGCTGTAATCGTAGACCAGAACACCAACAGCCAACATACAATAACATAAAAGACAAAGTGAGAACTTGCAATAAAGTTTTTGTATAATTTCAGGTACCTGGTGTCACTATCAGGTCCTACCAGAGGAAAAGTTGATTAAGCTGCCACCAGACATCCCACCAGAGTTTGCTGCAACAGTTAGTGTGAATCCATGTACAGCTTACAGGATGTTGAAAGATTTTCAAGACTTAAAACAAGGTTCTCACGTTGATTGACATATTTATCTTGTTTACAGTACACAGTAGATCTAACAAATTTCATGAAGATTATACACTTTTTCTTGTAACACAGTGGGCCCAGTTGTTAAAAAGCCGATTACAGTAGCACTAACCCAGGGTTAAATGTTAAATCCACGATCTTGTTTCCAATCTTACAAAAAGAGATTTTAGCCATAATTTTAGGATTAACAAGACATTTCCTAGCAAAATCCAAACATTATTCGTAAATATTCATTTACCTATTCTTAAAGAAGAAATTCTAGTTTGAATTTTTGCTTAACTGAGGGTGAACTTTAACCAGCCTTTAAACAACTGGGCCTTGTGTTTGTTTTCATGTGTGTTGTTTTGAATTGAGTGCATTACTGCCATTTTCTGATGTGTCCAACTCTAAAGGAAAAAGATCTATTATGATTTTTATATTACCATTTTCTTCTCTTGCTTTGTACACAAGTTCAACATTTTTTTAATATTCTGTTATTTGCATTAACTTATAAATATATAACTACCTTGTAACTGTATTTACTTCAATGAAGATGGTTAAGATTTAGCTAAAACATTTTATGATCCAGTTTTCAATAAAGTGTGTTTTATTGAACAAATTATTTCTTTCTCCATTTATGTCTATTCTAATAGAGTACCTGGTGGAAAATGGGAAAAAACAATTACAGTAACTTTGTATTTGACAAAAAAAATGTATAAAGCAGTCAAAACAACTTTTGTTTTGCAATGTGCACAAACACTGTAAATGTTTGTCTGCTAGTGGAACCACATCAGAACAATAATGTTGTTAAACTTCACTTAGAACATATAATTATTGTTGTTATTTATATTTTAAGTTATGTTTGCATCGTTACCTGACAAATGCAGGTGACACAGTTATTCAGAATGGGGCTAACAGTGGCGTTGGTCAGGCCATCATCCAGATTGCAGCTGCTCTGGGGTACAACACAATTAATGTAGTAAGAAACAGGTAACTAATCAAAATAATTTTGTTTACATGTTAATGAATAACAGTGGCATTGGTCAGACCGTCATCCAGGTTGTAGCTACTCTTGGGTAGAACACTATCCATTGAGGAAGCGGTAGTTCCAGCAAAGTTTAAGCAGGATGTTTTAACTCCAAAGCTAAAGAAGCCCTCACTTGATAATGAACTCTTTCCGAGCTTTAGGTCCATCTCTAATTTAAGATATATTTCGAAGGCAACAGAGAAAGCCGTTGCAGCTAGGCTAAATTCTTATCTTGATAATAACAATTTGCACGAACTTCTCAAATCGGCCTAAAAACAAGGACATAGTACTGAAACAATTCAGGTAAAGGTGGCAGCATTCGACACTGTAGATCATTCCGTATTGCTCTCAAGACTACGTCATCGATTTGCAATTGAAAATGGCTACACTCATACCTTACTGATCGCAGTCAGTTCGTATGTGTTGGGAATGGATATTTATCTAGACACAATGTACATGTACTTTATGAAGTTCCACAAGGATCCGTGCTGAGACCAATTCCATACGTATTATATAGTGCACCCCTTGTAGATGTTATTAAAGAACGTAACATGTCTTATCATTTTTACGCGGACGATACACAAATCTATAATTTTTATGTCCTTCCAGTTACATCGTCACTGTTGATGAATTCAGGTCAGCAATAGAAGCTTGTGTCCCTGATATCAATGAATGGACGACGGACAACAAGCTCAAATTGAATAATGATAAGACAGAGCTACTCAGGGACAGCGAAGCTGGGGGGCGGGGAGGGGCAAGTGCTGATTTCAATAAAGAAGGATTTCTCACTAACGCCGGCACTAACTGATTGTTCGCCGGCAATATTCCCCTCGCCAACATCTGGAAGCATTCGGTATTGACAAAAGTACCTAAAACGACGATTTTCGTATGGTTGCAATCACCCTTCTGTTATCACAAACTAGGAAGCCCATATGATTTATGGAAACAAGTCATGGATCAACAATAAGGAATCACGGAGAAAAATAAAAGCAAGAAAAACGGTCAGGACCCACACAAATTACTGATTTCTTCTAAAATAATTTAGTTATAATTTTTTAACATGCATTTTACCGATTTAGAGAATACCAACACAGTAGTGGAACTCCCTGATAATCCTGATCTAGAAAGAGACAGCAACTGCACCACTGATCAAGTGATCACAACTGACGCAACACAAGACCCTGTTACCCTCTCTGAATGGCTACCAACAAGTCCAGGACCATCAGCTAAGGGGGGTGAGCCCGCTCGCATATCCTTTGCTTTTGATAAACCGTATCAGCCAACTGATTATAATTTCCCTCAACGGAGGTTTTCAGGTGGTAGAGATCGTGCTTTTAAGTCTGATTGGTTTAAGCAATTTCCATGGCTGCATTATGTCGAGGAAACAGACTTCGTACTGTGTTTTCTTTGCGCTAAGCAAAATTCCAAAGCCAGCCTAAAATCAGAAACAAAGAAGGATGAAACATTTATAGCAAAGGGATTTAAAAACTGGAAAAGGACCCTCGAAAAATTCAATGCACATAATAAATCTACCTGTCACAGAACAGATATTTATTACGAAATCAATGTTCCACAGTGTGGTAACGTCTTGGAGCTGGCAAGTGATCAAAGAAAAAGCACAATGGAAACTAATCACCGTTATTTGCTAAAAATTGTTGAAAACTTGCAATGTTTCTGCAGGGAAGGCCAATCAATACATGGGAGTTCCGACCAGGTATCGAATTCTTGTCAGCTTCTAAAACTGCTTGGAAAGGACGGTCGTGCGCTGATAAAATAGATGAAAAAAGAAGGTGGCGAGAAATAATGGCTCACTAGCTACAAAGGGATCTTGTGAAATATATTAGCTCAATTTTCATTTCCATTATTGCTAATGAATACACTGATATAAGTAATAAGAAACAACTATCGATTTGTATTTGATGGGTTAACGAGAATCTTGACACCCATGAAGAGTCCGATACCATTTTCCTGACAATCAAAGATACTTTGATCCAACCCGCTGCCATGCCCTTTCCCTTAGTTTGAGTGTTAAAGATGCCACAAGTCAATGCAAAATTCTCTCCGACGCAATGGACAATACTAATGAAATCGTACAACTGATCACGTTTTCTCCTAAACGTGATACCATACTTGGGGACATTAAACCAAATATCTACTACGAAGGAGACGAAGGAGGGATGTTGCTGGACTTGCGAAGTTT
The DNA here is from genome assembly GCA_028564885.2 of Zoanthus sanctaehelenae. Classification (NCBI taxonomy): domain Eukaryota; kingdom Metazoa; phylum Cnidaria; class Anthozoa; order Zoantharia; family Zoanthidae; genus Zoanthus; species Zoanthus sanctaehelenae. Next base: position 21,272 of record JAOTRI020096029.1, on the reverse strand, counting down.
AGTGCCACACGTTAGACTGTTAGGGCCGTTTGCTTTAAAACAGTACTTGAAAACTATAGTTTTTTTTATTAAAACTCTGGGTTGACTGTCTTTAGATGCAACTGGTCCCAGAAGTTCGTGGGTGCGTTTTAGGCTGTCAGGCTCAAATGAAATCGTTTAACTTCATTTTGGCCAACATCTAGGTCAACTTATCTTTCGTCACACGGATAACTTATCGAAAACACTACAAAATGCGTCCATGTCAGCAGTTTTTAGACTAAACACTGCTGACCTCACTACAAAGGCTTTGAAACGAATGAGAGACGATGATTCTTTCAAGGTTTTTTATGAGACAGTGTTGCTAAAGAAACAATCGTTTCTCGATGTTTCAGACCCTGAACTGCCAAGGAAGAGGAGGGCTCCGGCACGATTGGAGGTCAGACAAGGTGCACCATCATTTCCCCAGACATCAGAGGAATTGTACAGAAGAGTTAATTTTGAAGCTCTGGATTTGATCATCGCGTCAATTACTGAACGCTTTAATCAGCCAAGATTCAAAGCTTATATGAACTTGGAAATTCTTTTATTACTCAGTTCTATAAACTCGTCAGATACTTCATCCGAGATCAGCTACATCCAGGATCAATACTCTGATGATATAAGGCTGGAACATCTGATTTCACAACTGGATATTCTCAAAGTTTTAATGGACGGGGAAAAGTACAGTGCTTTTCAGACATTTTGAAAGCGGTTAAAGCTCTTGATTCTGCTAACAGAAGTATGATCAATGAAGTGGTGAAGATCTGTGTTCTGATAAATGTCAATCCTGTGACAAGTGCTTCAGGTGAACGTTCATTTTCAACGGCATGCTGAATCAAATCATGGCTCAGAGCAAAGATGTCACAAAAGCGCTTTAATCGTGTGTCTCTGCTGAACACCCACAAGACTTGTACCAATAACTTACGGCTTGTAGATGTGGCAAACGAGTTTGTTGCAAGAATAGAAAACTGGAAAAGAAACTTTGGCACTTTCACAGCGCATGAAGTTTCACCATGATCAGGGGAAATTTGCAAAGAGGATTGAAATTCATGAAGATAATTGTTACTGTTGCTTTGTTTTTTTAAAAAAATCATGTTCCTGTTCAGCTGTTAATGGCGCATCACTGATTAATATAAACAATGAGCAACGGCTCGAATGATACCCAAGGCTCACTTGAATGACTCAACATAAAAAATGAGCGTTTCAGATGAATATAACACACTTTGCCTAACATAAATGTACGTTTATTCTTAACGATTTTGAATTTTAGATGCATTTTTATCTTATCAACACTTTGAAGTACTGTACTTATACATGCGTTTGTGACTTCTAGACTTGATTATTGTAATTCACTACTATCCGGACTGCCACAAAACCTCCTTCAAAAACTTCAACTCTGCTGCCCATTTACTATCATTCACTCAGAAGACTGAACATATTACTCCGATACTCAAAGAACTCCACTGGTTGCCTGTTGCTGTCAGAATTGAATTTAAGATCCTAGTACTAGTTTTTAAGGCATTATTTATTTTCGAACCCTGTTATTTGTTGTTATAATTATAATTTTTTTATTGATTTTATTACAGCCACTTCTGTATGGCATGGATTAATTAGCAATTTTCAACTCACACTCAGTGTATTTAAATAGCTTCATGGTAACTCTTCTGGCCAGTTTGTTGTAACCTGTTATCATTCTGTATTTGTCCAAGACCCAATCTTGAAGATTTAAAACAACACCTGATGAGTCTTGGAGCCAAGTATGTGATAACAGAAGAGGTCCTCAACAGTCGGGATATGAAACTTTTATATGAGGTGAGAATGAAAAAAGAAATGATATCATCCGTAGGCAATATGAAACTCTCGTATTGATTAAGAATGAAACTATAAATGGGACCGTTCATAATTAAAGTATGAAACTCTCGTATCAGGTTTACATGAATTAAACAACAAATAGGATCATCCATAGTAATGATATGCAACTCTCGTGTTATATGTACCAGTGAACCAATGGATGGAATCAATTAAGAACTCTTATAAAACATTCATGTTAGATAAGAATGAAGCAACAGATGAAATTGCCCATAGTAGTATTTGGTACGAATGAAGCTATACTGGAGATGCGGTCATCCATAGTAGTGATATGAAACACGCGTATCAGGGATGAATGAGTCAACAGATGGGGTCATCCGATGTAGCGATGTAAAACTCCTATCACCTACATGAATGAGACAACAGGTAGGGTCATCCATTGTGGTGATATGAAACTCTCCTATCAGGTATGAAGGAGACAACAGATGGGATCATCTGTTTTAGTTGTATGATAAACTCATGTCAGCTAAGAATAAAGCAACAGATGAGATTGTCAGCCATGATACAAAACTTTATACAATATCAGGTAAGAATGAAATAACGATAAATTCGTCCATTGTCGTGATATTAAAATCGTATACAGTATCAGTTAAGAATGTAATAGCCGAGGAAGTCCTCGATTTTGTTGTGATATGAAACTTTTAATTCAAGTTAGAATGAGATGACAGATGTTGTACGCAGCAGTCGTTATTTGAATCTTTTTGTATTAGGTAAGAGTGTGATATGATGCGAATCTGTTATTTAGATATCACAGTGATGATAGAATAGTTATGGAATGCCAGTTATTCTGATCTTCCTTAAAAGTTTGTTTTATGTGAATACTTTATTGTTACAGCTATGCAGTTTATATCGATAATTCATTTTGTTTGTTTTTTTACTATTTCTGTAACAGAAAATACCAGTTCCCAGGCTTGGATTCGATTGTGTGGGTGGAAAAAGTGCTACAAATGTTCTTCGACAGTTACAGTACGTTCACTTGTTTTGTTATTGCAGTCTTTGGGTGAAATGGTATTACCAGTTGGAAATTTTCTTCAGCACTTATCGAGAAGTATCTTTCTGTGTACATTGTGAGAAAAAACAATATGATGCCAAATTACTTACTTACTTATCCTCTTCTTCCTGGGTGGGAAATAAGGCCGCGACATGGCGATGCCACTTTTGATGGTGTCTGGCAATTTTTGCTCTTCAAGACAAACCCTTTTGCTTTAGTTCGGTCTGGACAGTTGTTCACCAGGTTGTTCTTGGCCGTCCAGATTCACGCTTCCCAACAGGAGTCCAATACAATGTAGATTTTGGGATCCGATCCTGATCCATCCTAAAAACATGTCCGAGCCATTTCAGGTGACAGCGCTTGATCTCATGCAAGATATCTTTGCAGCCAGTTTTCCTATTTTCTGTTGATCGTCATCAACACTATGAGCCATAGAGGAGGACAGATTTCACATTGCTGTTGTATACTCTCAGCTTGGTCCTCAGGCCGGAATTGAATTTCCTTCTTGGCTCCATTATCCTTGCTGATTAGGCTGCCCAGGTAGATGAAGTCTTTTACAGAATCCAGCACTTTGTTATTGACAGTTATAGGTGGGGTGCTGCTTGAGTTGACTGACATGACATTGGTCATTGTGGTATTGATGTTCAGCCCAGTTTGCGTAGAACACTTTTGTAGACTGTCTGTTTTCTCCTGAAGGTTGTCAGGCCTCAAAGACATAACAGCCAGATTATTAGCATAGTCTAGATCCTCAAGGTGGGAGAAAAGTGTCCATTGTATACCTCTTGCCCTATCTGATGTTGTTTGCTCCATTACCCAATCGATAGCTATTAGATATAGCATGGGGGAGAGAATGCAGCCTTGGCATACACCGGGATTAACTGGGAATTGTTTGGAGATGTTGCTACCAACACTCATGCTGCACTCGATGTTCCTAAAGAAAAGTTTTATAAATGAAATGGACTCCAAAATATTCCAAATTGACTCTCTGTAAATACTGTCAGATGCTTTCCTAAAGTCTATAAAGTTGTTATGCAGGGGGACTTTCCACTTGAGGCACTGTTCAATGATGTTCCTTAGCATAAATATCTGGTCAATGCAAATCGCCCCTTGCAAAAGGTGGCCTGTTCTTCTCTGAGCCTGCTGTTGATGGCTGAATCAATTCGCTGGAGAAGAATCCTGCAGAATATCTTGGAATAGAGAGAAGAGTAACGCCACGCCAGTTGTTGCAGTTTTTCAAGTTGCCATTCTTCGGGAGTTTAATCATAAGACCCTTTGCCCAGTCACCTGGGATGGTGTTGGTGTCCCAAATACGGCGAAAGAGGGCAACAAGCACAGGTTAACTTGTAGCATTTCAGCATGGATCGAGTTTAGTCCAGGTGCTTTGCCACACTTCATAGGTTTGATTGGTTCTCTTACTTCTAAGGCTGAAGGTTAGCTTGTGTCAATGTTGAGAGTACCTTGAGGGGGTGCAAGGCTTTCTAGTTCGTCTGGTTCTACTTGGTGTAGAACTTCCTGGAAGTGCTGGACCCATCTGGCTGTTTGTTTTCCCTCCTTTGACTGGTGGTGACTGACTGGTGTAATTGCCACAGAGCTGTTTAGTGATCTTATAAACGGTGCTCAGTTCTCCTCTCATAGCAGCAAGCTCGGCTTTGGAGGCCATCTCCTTGATAAAACTCCGCTTATCCTTATCCGCACTCTTCTTCGCTTCTCTATCCTTGGATGCATAGTTCTGTTGTGCCTGTTCTTATAACCTTGGTGATTTTGTGCAGAGCATCTTCATTTTAAGTTGTTTCCGTTCATCTATTTCCCCCAATGTCTCGGGGGTTAACCAGTTTTTTTTTTCTTCCAATAGCCTATTGTGTAGATTGCTGCCTCTTTGAAGGTATTCCCGATGTCTTCCCATCTAGTCTGAACTGATTTTTGTCACCATCATCATCATTAATGCCCGAGAGGGCTTGAAACCGGCTCCTTACTTCTAGGAAGAACCTCTTTTGGATTTTGGAGCAACTAAGCTTCGCAATATCAAAATGTTTCCTTTGCTGGTCTTGGTTCATTACCTTGCAAAGTTTCAGTTTCAGTGTAGCTGCAATCAAGTTGTGGTCACTTGATGTATCAGCTCCTCAAAACGCTCTGACATTTTCAAGCGACTGGCACCATTTCCCATTAATAATGAGATGGTCAATCTGGTTTAAAGTTCTTCCGTTTGGTGACCTCCAGGTTAACTTGTGGATGTTCTTGTGGGGGACGATTGTGCCTCTAATTATAAGGTTATTGCTGAGACAGAAATCGGCAAGTCGCTCGCCGTTTTCATTCATTGTATCGCAGCCGTGCTTGCCTATAGCTCTTTCGTAGTTAGTGTTGTCTGCTCCAACCTTGGCATTCAAGTCGCCCAGAACTAAAATCAGGTCACCGTGGATATTACTTGGGTTAGGTGGTCATACCAGTCATCTTTCGTGTCGTCGTCTGCTTCATTTGTTGGTGCGTAACACTGAATGATCGTAAGTTTACAGTGTTTAGAATCAAATCTTGCTCTCAGCATTCGCTCACTGATAAGCTCCCACTCTAGCAAGGTGTTAACGTGGCAATAATCAGTGCGACGCTATTTATGTGGGTGTCTTCGTGGCCTGAATACAATATGATCGAACCATCGGCTGTTCTCTGTCGTCCAGAGCCTCTCCAACGGCATTCGCTGATGCCAAGAATATCCAGATTGAAATGAAATGCCAGATAAACATGGAATGCGATAGGTTTTTGTGTAGCACACAATGTAACTTTAGATTGTAAATCATAGCTGTAATTAGAAAACTGACTTAAACATTAATCCCTTGTCAAAATATGCTATGTTAATGAAACAGATACATTGTATATAAATCGAATTGGCAATAATAGTTGACAGAGTACATAAGAATATTAACATCGTTAAAATGTACATTCAAATAACTGTAGCAAGGTTTTCGTTTTACAGTATATTAGCAATGTGTTATCCTTCAAGTTTCAACATAGATGGCCTCTCAGCATACTATATCTACTTTGTTATGTAAAAATTTACCTGTTAGAATACTATGTACCTACTTTATTATGCAAAAATTCACCTCGTATCAATAATAGTTGACAAAGTATATAAGAATTTTCACTTAAGAAATAAACATTTTTTCTGTGCCTTCATAGCGCTACGAAAAAATGAAACAATGAAATCGTATCAGGAAAAGTTTTTTTTTACTTTGAAACTTTGGGTTTACCTCAGTGTAAGAACCTGTGAAGTTCATGAGTGATGTTGAACAATGGTTACAATGAAGTCAAGACAATAGATACAGCAAACACAAAAGTGACAAAACAAAACAAAATCTTTGCAGGTTCTTACACCGAGGATGATCTGAAATTTTTATATTGTTGCCGTGCTGCCACTATCCACCTCGATTGAAATTGAGTTAATGTCAATTAACTTTGTTATACCTTACTTTGCTCTTTGCAAGCTTACTCGATCGACATGTAGGATGCAGCTTTTGATACATATTATCCATTTAAATTGTAGAACTAAAGGAACTTTAGTGACGTATGGTGGGATGTCGCAGCAACCAGTCATGGTTCCTACTGTAAGTACACAGTAATAACATTAGTGGTACGGATATTAAACCTATTAACGCCTTTTCGTACTTTATCACCCAATTATAGTTCTCATTGTTGGCACACCATAATGGCAATAGTGGTACTGATATTAATCTTATAACGCCTTTGCGTGCTATATCAACCAGTCATAGTTCTCATTGTTGGCACACGCTAATGACAAAGGCGTACTGATATTAAACTTATAACGCCTTTGCGTACTATGTTTCTGTGTGTTACACAGTTTCCGTGACCTTCTATATTTTTGAAAGTACATTCTGATAGCTGTTTCCAGCAATTCTTTAAAACCACCAAGTATAAAGCATTCAAGAGTTAATTCAGTAGAATCTGTCCAATTCCTTCCTTTTAGTTTAATTAGGTTTGGTGCAATTTTTATGATCGTGGAAAACGAAGGTACTATTTTTAAGTGTATAACAAGGATAGTTAGCCACGTAAAAGAAGCAAACTGCCATCGATTAAAGAAATCTTTTTTCAGGGTGCCCTGATTTTCAAAGACGTGAGAATACGTGGTTTTTGGAGGGCAGGATGGAGTTCAGAAACGTCAAATGGTTTGTTTTATTTTTTTAATATTTATGTAAACATTTCGTTAATCAAATTATAACATTGAATTCACCTTCATGATGTTTTGCAAGATATAAATGTCGGCAGTGCAGTTTAATGAACATAATGAGGTATTTAAAAATGTTAACGTTATAAAAATATTTCAGGTGAAAGAATAGCCGTAGCATTCTTGCTGAACGGAGTAGTGATAGTATTCTAGATAAAGGAAGTAGCGATAGTATGCTAATTGAAAGAAGTAGCGATAGCATTCCTGGTGAAGGAAGTAGCGATAGCATTCCTGGTGAAGGAAGTAGCGATAGCATTCCTGGTGAAGGAAGTAGCGATAGTATTCCATTTGAAGGAAGTAGCAATAGAATTCCTGGTGAAAGAATTAGCGATAGCATTCCTGGTGAAGGAAGTAGCAATAGCATTCCTGGTGATGGAAGTAGCAATAGCATTCCATTGGAAGAAAGTAGCAATAGCATTCCTGGTGAAAGAAGTAGCAATAGCATTCCTGGTGAAGAAAGTAGCAACAGCATTCCTGGTGGAGGAAGTAGCGATAGCATTCCTGGTGAAGGAAGTAACGATAGCATTCCTGTTGAAGGAAGTAGCGATAGCATTCCTGGTGAAGGAAGTAGCAATAGCATACCAGGTGAAGGAAGTAGCAATAGTATTCCATTTGAAGGAAGCAGCAATACCATACCAGGTGAAGGAAGTAGCAATAGCATTCCATTTGAAAGAAGTAGCAATAGCATACCAGGTGAAGGAAGTAGCAATAGCATTCCATTCGAAGGAAGTAGCAATAGCATTCCTGGTGAAGAAAGTAGCAATAGTATTTCTGGTGGAGGAAGTAGCGATAGCATTCCTGGTGAAAGAAGTAGCGATAGTATTCCATTTGAAAGAAGTAGCAATAGCATTCCTGGTGAAAGAAGTAGCAATAGCATTCCATTTGAAGGAAGTAGCAATAGCATTCCTGGTGAAAGAAGTAGCAATAGCATTCCTGGTGAAGGAAGTAGCGATAGCACTCCTGGTGAAGGAAGTAGCAATAGCATTCCTTGTGAAGGAAGTAGCAATAGCATTCCATTTGAAGAAAGTAGCAATAGCATACCAGGTGAAGGAAATGGCAATACTATTCCATTTGAAGGAAGTAGCAATACCATACCAGGTGAAGGAAGTAGCAATAGCATTCCATTTGAAGGAAGTAGCAATAACATACCAGGTGAAGGAAGTAGCGATAGCATTCCATTCGAAGGAAGTAGCAATATTATTCCTGTTGAAGGCAATAGTATCCCAGGTGAAGGAAGTAGCGATAGTATTTTAGGTGAAGGAAGAAGTAGAAGCATTCTATGTGATGAAAGAATCAATAGTATTCCAGGTGAAGTAAGTAATGATAACATTCCAGCTGAAGTAGGTAGCGACAGGAAGATTTTATGAGGCGTCTTTTTATTTTAGTAGTTTGAATAAATCTATAAATAGCGCAACGATTTCGAGAACTTGTTTATACTGATTCATAATAATTAGCATACTTACCTCCTCAAAAAATAATTGTTACTAACAGCTTGATTATGTTATAGGACCAAAGATGGTTGAGATGCTACACGATATCTGCACCATGAACAAACAAGACAAGATCAAAGCGCCGCCTTGTACAAAACATTTGTTAAAGGACTACGCCACAGCGATCGCTCTCTCGATGAAACCGTTTTCCTCGCGAAAACAGCTGTTTATTTTAAATGAATAGTAACATTTTAGTAAGAGAATAGATTGTAAAACAGCTGTAAGCTTGGACATTTTGGTGAAAAGGGGTTGTTTACGGTTTTCGACTTATTTACTAGGATACAAAAGAAAAGCTTTTAGGGATCTCATCCCCCTCCCTCTCTCTTGAAAACGTGCATAAAAATGTTGGCATTTATACTTGAAGCATTGATCTTATACTGTCATAATCCCCTACTGACAGATGCTTGAAACTAGCCCTGACGTCCTGCCCTTTATCTCTAAAAATTCCTATTTTTGACACCAAAAGGAGGCGATTTTTTTCTAAAATTTTGTTTGAAGGTGCCAACCTATCAAACTTTGTAGTTCCGCTACCGGTTCTAAAAAGAGATGAATTGATGAATTCTGTAAAAAAAGAGAGTCCGGTCTAAATCTAGCTAAGAGTGACCGGTGTATACGAATTTGTCGGTGTTATAATTAATAATTTCTAATAAATAAAAAGTAGCCATATCAAGTCAAACCACTATAACAAAGTGTAAATACTTTAACAGTAATAAAAAAGATGTCTCTTTATTGGTTTTAGATAGTTTTGTTTTTCTTTCAGTGCTTTCAATTACTTCAGTTCGCCAAGTTTGTTCTAGTGGGTTATTTATCATGACCGAAGAAGTATATTACTGCAAATCCTAGCTTGCTAATCGGAATCTACCAAAAAATTAAGTAAAAATGTCTCAAACGTGCTAGTAGCGAACTTGAAGCCACTATATTCAAGAATACTCGGCCTCGGGCCGAAAATAAGACGTTCTTTTTTTACCATGATGTCTATTGAAAGCAAAAATGTGTAAGTTAATAAAATATAGTTCTGGGCACGTAAAAAGAGAAATGACCTTTTTATTTATATTCTCGGAGAGCGGTTAAATAACGTCATTGTTACTTGAAAATGACGTAAAAAATATGTATTTATTTTTTGTATTTATACATCATATACATGTATTGCCCGAAAAGGGGCTGGGCACACCCACGAAGCCGAGATCCAATAACGGGCTTCCCAGTATTTCTAAGAAGAATGAAATTTTTTAATTCAATTTCAGGCCTAGCCATTTGTAAGTGTTGAAACCTAAATAACCATATAAAACTCATGATCAGCGTTAGCTGCAACTGTGACGCCGCAACCTGAGAGAAAAAAGATGATCGTGTAGCATAACAAGTGGAGAAAAATCTTTCCGTCATGGTGCTAAGTGCTGGTCCAGAATTTTTTGAATGGGATGCTAACAATTTCTTAGCTCATCATGTAATTATCTTAAGTAAGAAGAAAAACAAATTCAATAATAAATACCTTACGTTGCAATGAGCGACAAACAAAGGAAAATTGAGATATATTGCCATTTTGAGTAAGTGATCATTTACACACAAAAACTGAAAAAAACGAGCTGTTTAATTCAACAAACGGCTAATCATTGAGAACATGATACCTGCCAAACTTCAGCAACTGATTCTTAGTTAACGATAAACTTTGACTGTCACAGTCTCCTCTATATCATTTTAGACACACTTGTATACCCGGTGTAATCGATGAAAACCGATGATCGATTAGCTAATCGATGAATCGATAAAATTGGCCAATTAATATTGATTTATAGGCGGTAATCGATGGTTAATCGAAAGTCACATGACATGTCTTAGTTTTATGGATTATTATCGATTAATATCGAGTATCATCGACTACTTTCACTTTTCACCGGAAATCGTTGATGACCATCGATTACGGTATTTTCAATAATTCCGTAGTCGCCAACCGCCTTCCGTAAAACGTAACTGTTGATGTTATATATTTTGATGTTCGCGTTACAAACAAATTTAGTGAAATTACATTGATCAAACTGCATTTGTCAAGGCATTTAGGAAATAATAAACTTAGAGACAATTTTCATAGGATCTAAATCTTTCACAATAAACTCTCCATCCGAAGATGGGTGCACTCAAACATCTTGTTTGTTTGCCTCGACCTCCTTCAAGGCTTCACCCTCATGTGTTCCCAAAAAATCTTTTTGCTTGGGGCTTGGCGCAACCGGCTAGAATAACGATGGATACTGGGGACGAGAATAGACAAAGCCGTGATTTGGAAGAGGTAGACTGGTGGCGATAAATAATTCTTCGCGGGAAGAATGGCCACGTCGGAGGGAAGGTGTTTTAACAACAGAGTTTTCCAGGAATCGGCAACATTCAGACAAATCAATCAGATGTTGAATAGCAAGGATTCTCCTTCGAGGAGTGCTGTGGTTAACATCGACAGAGAGGCAGAAAAGGCTGTAGGAGCAGGAATAAATGTATTGCGAGTACACGGCGCAAACAAACTCAGAATACTCGGATTATCATTAGAATCGCTATCCCAGTCAGGACAGTTTTTTGTGTGCTGCAGCGGGGTTTTTGTGTTTTATCTCATCTACGGATACGTGCAGGTCAGCTCTAACATATTTTTTTTTAATGTATTCACAGCAACTGACGGTTTGCATTGATAAGGTACTAGAATACATAGCCACACAACCTGGCATTGCATATATATATACTAATATAGTAACTTCAGAATACCCGTCCACTATTGTTTTTGATTTTACTGCGCATAATATATTTGTTAAGAACGAGGAATGCGCAGGAATAAATTACAAAGAATGGCTGGGTATTTTGAAGTTTAAATAAGATTCCTTTAATCAAGTAACGAGTTGTGTTTTGCAAAGTTTTTGTTTTGTTTTAAGTAACGAGTTGTGTTTTGCAAAGGTGCTTCCCACCTCTATGACCCAGGTTCGATTCCTGGGCGATCTCAATCTGACTTCGAGGGTTTTTCTCCAGGTACTCCGCTTTTCCTCCATCAGTAAATTCGACTTTCACGCCAAAATCTGAGCCGTCGAGCTATTAAACATTAGCCTCTGGCTAGGAAGAATGGGCAACCACTTCCTTCGCAATTGACGTTACATAAAGTATTATTATTATTTATTTATTTTAGCTCTTCTTAAGCGGTAGGTTAATAAGGTACCAGTTTCTACTTGCTGCTTGTGGATTAGAATTCCATCGAATAGGAATTCCATAGCGAGCAAGTACTTCTGTTGAGATTCTGCCCACAACCAAACATTTTCTTTTTGGAGCAGCTGGTGCATTGGCTCACTGACATCGGCTTTTGTCTTTGCTTGATACACATGTATGCCCTCCCTGTCAATGATGTTGCCTAGAAATTTGATGGAAGTCTTGGAGAACTCGCATTCATTAAGGGTGATGCCTACTTCTTGGAGACAATGGAGTGTACCCCTCAAATGCTTGTCATGTTCTTCTTGATTTGTCCCATGGACAAGAATATCATCCATCTGGCTGATTGAGCCTTCTTGGTGTTGAAGGATTTCAGACATTGTGCACTGGAAAATTTCAGGGGTGCTACTAATTCCGAATGGGAGTCGATTGAAACAGAAATGGCCAAAGGGCAAAACAAAGGTTTTGAGTAGTTTTGATTGATCGTCTAGGGGGAGCTGCCAGAAGCCACTGTTGGTATCTAGCTTAGAGAATATCTTACTATCTCCTAGTTTGGAGAGGCTCTCATCAACTAATGGCATCTGGAGTATTTCTTTTTGCATGGCTTTGTTTAATTTAGTTAGGTCGACGCAGATCCTGACCTTTCTGTTAGGTTTGGGGACTGGGATCAAGCCTGAATACCACTCTGTTGGTATGGTAACTTGTGATATGACTCCTTGTTGAAGCATGGATTCTAGCTCTTTCACTTTTGGCAGTAGTGAAGAGGGATTTTCCTGGGAGTGTAGAGGCAATGCGGCTCTGCATGTGCACGTAACATATTCATCATGAACCTTGGTATTCACTCGACCCAGTCCACTGAACAATGATGGGAATTCTGCTCTGAAGTCAGCTGGAGTTGTGTACCTCATTCACACGAGTTATGAGCCTCAGTGCGACACAAGCTTTCCTGCTAAGTAGTGGACATGGTTAATTTGCTATAACATATACTGGCTCGGTGATTTTTCTCTGACGGTAGTTTTGGATAGCATGAAACATACCGATTACTGGAATTCTCATACCTCCAGGGTCTCGAAGAATTTGTTTTGCTTTTACTAGAGCCTGTTGTTTCAGCCATGGGATTGTCATCACCAATGACCATGACTGCTCACCACTATCGACTTTAAATTGTGTTGTTACCATTTACACCAATCTGGGCAGTCCAACCACCTGCTGAGGTCCGGACTTCGCTAAGGAAAAATATTTCACCATTTCAAGGGTCATCTTCAATATCTTCTAACTCATTACCTTTTTTTGTCTGTGGGTTCAAACTGCGACAAGCATTCTGAAAGTGGCCCACCTTAAGGCATTTTTTATATGAAGCATTCTTTGCAGGGCAAATCTGATGGTCATGTTTGGACCTTCCACACTATGCACATGATTGGGTCTGCTGTTTTTGTACCCCTTTATATGTTTTGTTTCGGTTCCCCGTTTTCCCTGATCTAACGAAATCTACTTGGGATTTATTTGGGAATGGTTTGTTTCCCCCTGGTCAATGTTCCAGTTTTGTATTCTTGCCTCTGCCTGGCAGCTCAATTGAATTGCTTGTGCCAGTGGGAGGGATGCTTTTGACTGGAGTCGATCCGAAAGTGAATCATCTAGAACCCCCACTACAATTCTGTCCCAGATTAATTCATCTCTAAGAGAACCATAATCATAGTTATCGGCTAATCTCTGTAGGTCTTGGATAAATGTGTCGACAATCTCTCCCTCTATTTGTACACGTTTGTTGAAACGTGCTCGTTCTACTGTGACATTTCGTTGCTCAGCATAATAATCATTCAGCAATTTTTTAATATCTTTGAAGGGGACAGTTTCCTCCTTAACTTGGAGTGTTTGGAGTATATCAACACAGTCACCCATAGAATATAAAAATGTACTGACCTGCTCTTTTTCGCTTTTGTTACAAAGGCCTGACGCTAGTCTACATACCTCTCAAATTGGCGAAACCACTTCGGCCACTCATCAGTCAGTCTTGGACCTTTCGCCCTATCAAATTTGCTTAATTAAGCGGCAGTTGGTCAAAAGTCAAAAAAGTATTTATTCATGCTGTATAACGAACATATACAGTAAACAATTGCAAAAATACACAAAATAAGCATGATGCTGCCTAAAAATAACTATAAAGCTAATCAAGCTAGGCAGGATTGATTGCTTGAACTATATTATTCATTGTTGCACTTCCTGGGTTGTGATTCTCTTCTTCCATTGACATCCCACCACTGCCACCATGTAGTATTATTGTAATGCAAGATATAACTTGGATGGCACAAGATACAAGATGGCTCCTAACTACAATTACAACAAGATACTAACTATACAACTAAACCATTTGGCCCCCATCATCCAATGGGGGTAACAAATACTGGAAGTGTTATCCAACAAGAAAGAAAGAAAACTTTCATTGAATTATAACTACAATTACACTGGGCCTGAAAATGCTTCCAAAAATCAGATTTTTTCCGTGATTACCCCCATTGTAATAGGCCTACTGTAGGTCGGTTAACCTTCAAAGACTACTAATCAAATTCTCTTTTACTGAAATAATAGATTTTAAATCTACCCCATCAAAAAGTATTGTGCTAAATTTTAGAATACCTAGCCACTCTCTGCATTTTATATTTTATACATTCCTAGTTTTTAAGTATGTAGAATTAATGCACAATTAGATCAACTACAATATTGGCAGGGTACGAGTAATGACCATTTCTTGTGTTGTAAGTACTGAGCAGACAAAGGTGCTTTGCAAATCAACTACTACAGCTTGTACTGTATATATGTAAAGTAGTGTTAGATGGTAAAATAATATTATTGTGATAATAGAGATTGAAATGCCAATGAGAAAAGGTGTACAAGTTTCATTGTAACATAGAAAGACCCTCCTTTGAAGTGGGGTTCATGCAAATTTTGTATCATGTACGTAATGGTAAAAAAGATGTACTTTAAAAGATTTATTGGTTATTTTTTATACTACGTACATGTTTTGAAATAGCATATTCATCTAAAAGTTCTTATTTTTACCAGCATTATACACAATTGCAGTATTAAATTAATACTGACAGTAATATAGAATCTCTTCACTTCAGGTTTGCAACCTTTGATTTCAATCTTTCACTGATCATGCACAAATTCAACACATTATTTATTACACTTTAATACAAAGGTGATATGGCATCTATAGTGCAAGCATGCTCTACAGATTATGGGATTGAGACTTGCGATTAATATGAATTTTGATGAATTTTACACTTTGTCTATTGTGAAGTTGTAATTATGGCAGCTTACTCTACCTCATTCCCATGGTGTACCGTACGTTAATATTTCTAAAAATTTCATTCCATTAGGAATGGATTTTTAGACTGAAAGGCTTCAAGCAATTTGGTTGGTATCTAACCCTGGTACAGTTTTTCTTTTATGGAGTGTTTGGAACAGTTGAACTGAATTTCCTGCAAGATAAAAGAAGGAAGTATGTGACAAAGTTAACTGTGAGTTTAGCAGATATTATTTTGAACCATAATCTTACATTTCCTTAAATTTTTAACAAGCTGTACATGCAACTACTGTATGAAGAGTTTATGCTAACCTATATCTACAGCAAATAAGTTTATAATTATGAATTTAAGTAGGTTAACATTCTGCTAACATTATGCATAATCCTCATTTTAGAATTCCCCTGAAGATGTATACAGGTTTAGCATTTTTGACTGTAGCTACCATGGGGCTGTCAAACACATCCTTGGGATACCTCAATTATCCAACACAGGTACATTAGTGAATAAATAAACATTTATATATTACCAGGGCTCAAAGTTAGCGACCAACTGATTGCAATATGCAACTGTTTTTTGCCCAATTCGCCTAAAAGTTTGAACTTGGTCGCACAATTGCTCCTGGATACAAGTGTTGATGTGTGACTGTCTTTACGTCTATTCTGGTAACAGAAAAATCGCCAAAAGTATCCGTTGAAATTCAAAGTAAATCACCTGTGTCTTCTATCCAAGCTGTAAAGAATAAACATTCTTTCTTTGCTCCGTCTCCCATTCGTTTTTATTGAACCTGTTGTTGGTTAAATACTTGGTTCTTAATTGGCCTGTGGTTTGCT
This sequence comes from Zoanthus sanctaehelenae, assembly GCA_028564885.2. NCBI lineage: Eukaryota > Metazoa > Cnidaria > Anthozoa > Zoantharia > Zoanthidae > Zoanthus > Zoanthus sanctaehelenae. The sequence goes on along the minus strand of JAOTRI020096029.1, from coordinate 5,364 downwards.
TGCTTTGACAGTAGATACTTTATGTATGTGTACATAAAGAGATAAAAAAAATTATGCTGCTGCCGATTGAGAGTGAGAGCTCTGTCACATGTGTTTAGTGATAATGTAGAATAATTAATAAAAGGCAATAAATGTGACTCTTAGTGAGCATTACTTTTTTAATTGTACCCTGTGTATGAAAGCTTGTAGTGTGCCTAAGATTTTTAGTTGTGTACAGTAATTATGGTAATAATCATTATATTGATCGCCCTGTAAGTTTTACTGCTAGAGACTTTATTAAAGTGACTACAGGATGCAGTTAATACAATCATTGTGTCCATGATACACTAGTGTCATTCAGTTTTTGTGCATTACAATACATGTATCATAACCCAATATAGTCACCTTGCTCACCATTTGAGTTCTTGTGGCTCAGTGGTAGAGCATCTACCACCAGCCCTATCAAATGTCCATTCACTATAGAAAAGGAGAGGGTAACCCTGCCGATTACATATTGCGTCACCCAGTAAAATTCAATGCACCTGTCAGCCGACAAGAAAAGGTTGCTGAAGAATACATTAGCTACATATCCACAACAGCAACACCAGCAGCACTAACACTAAGTGCTATTGCTGAAGCAACAGCACGAGATCCGACACTCCAAGCAGTGCTGGAAGCAATTCAGACTGGTCGCTGGCACGAAACAGCCAATTACCCTAAAGTTAGCAAGAATGACTTCAAAGCTTACGAACGACTGAAGGAAGAGCTAACTATTGCCACCACCACCAGAGTACTACTTCGCGGGCCATGACTAGTGATTCCGAGAGAACTGCAGCGGCATGTCATCAACCTAGCCCATGAAGGCCATCAGGGCATCACAAAAACAAAAGCCCTTCTACGCGAGAAAGTCTGGTTTCCTTGTATCAACGAGTTAGTTGAACAACGGGTTAAGTCCTGCCTTGCCTGTCAAATAGCAACTCCAAAAGCAACTCGTGAGCCACTTAAGATGTCACCCCTCCCAGACCGGGTGTGGCAAGAGGTCAGCATCGACTTTGCTGAGATACCAACTGGTCTCTACCTACTTCTCATCTCCGATGATTATTCCCGCTATCCAATTGTCGAGACACTCCGATCCCTATCTGCACAGAGTGTGATCCCTAAGCTGCAACAAACCTTCGCAGAATTTGGCATCCCGGAGGTCCTGAAGTCCGACAATGGACCGCCATTCAACAGTAGTGCGTTCGCAGCATTTGCCAAAAATCTGGGTTTTCAACACCGTAAGATCACCCCTCATTGGCCCCGAGCAAAGGGCGAGGTAGAACGCCTTGTGCAAACCATTAAGAAAGCCATAAAGACTGCCATTGCAGAGCAACGACCATGGCAAGACCAACTAACTGCACTCCTGCGCAACTATAGAGCTACACCTCACAGCTCAACCGGTAAGCCCCCAGCAACCGTGTTCTTCAATCGCCCCCTTCGAATCACACTACCGGATCCCCCAAGTCTCGTGACAGATCCTGCCAACATCAAACAGTCCGACAATGCTGCAAAGGTCAAGATGAAATCTTATGCTGACAATAAAGCATACATAAAGCCCAACACTTTGAAACTCGGGGACACCGTCCTCGTTAAGCGAAACAATTCTTATTCAAAGTCACAGACCCCTTATGAACCACAGTATTATACCATCGTCAACTGCAAAGGCTCCATGATTACTGCCGCCAGAGGGGACAAAACAATAACACAGAACTCCTCACAGTTTAAACCAATAGCAGCAACCCCAGAACCTGATGCTACTGATGACGATAGTGACTACGAGGACTACGACAACGCTGGTGAGCACAACGTACCCCAGACACAGCAGGAACCAGAAATACCTAATCTGCCGCAGCCCAGAAGGTATCCACTACGTGCTCGTAGACCACCAGCCCATTTGCAGGACTATGAGTAAACTTTGTTTAACTAAATGAGAAAACAATCAGTTACAGCAAAGATTGCGGTTTTCTGTTTGAGTTTAATATATTTGACTTTCAACATTTTCAAACTAGCTATGGACATTTGGACACTAATCAAGTTAGTATGACTGCCAAGAACTATTGAATTGTTGTGTTATGAATTTCGCATTTATTTTACCCTTGTTCATTATATCCATTCTTAGTCCCAAGAGGGGAGGGATGTAATATCCCGTAGTGTTAATGTATAATCAATTAAGCCTATTGTATTACCATGTGATCGAGAGTGATGATTTTAGAATCGAAAACGAGAGTAGCGATATGGAAGCACGTGTGAGTGTAATACAACAGATAATTTATAATAAATATTGAATGAGACTACTACAGGAATGAGATGAAAAAATCTCTTGCCTTCATCCAAATGCTCACAAGGCAAATGTCAACAATACCACAAAGCATGACAGATATGTCAATGTTGTTCGAAACCTACAACTTGCTGATGAATACAACAAGTACATGGAAGGTGTTGACAGGAATGATAAGAAGATAGGCACCTACACTCCTGCATGAAAAAAAGTATGAAGTAGACCATAAAAGTGGCTTTCCATTTCATTGAAGAAGGGCTCTTAAATGAATCCTTTATGGAGATTCAACCTAGAATGTACATAATGTTTTACTTGCTGCATCAGCTACTGAGCCACTACTCCTACAGCTTCTGATTGTTTCTCTGGTTGCCTCTTTCCAGAGCTCATACACCCAACACAGAATCCATAGAAGAGTTTCAGTGTATGCACCAGCACTAAAAAAGAAAAGAAAGCCAATACCAAAGTAGGGATTGTGCACACAAAGATTCTGTCAAGCCCCTTACTTTAAAATTTAACACACAGAATGAGAGTGAACATGGAAAAGGAACCTTTTTTTTCACATATCTTATTACAAGCAATTAAAAATGTGTAATTGCTGTTTCTCTAAAACTAGACGTATTTCTGTAACCAAAACAATATTCCTGTAAAAATCCAAGATACCTGGTATTGATTGGAGGGTGGGCTAAAATCAGTTTTGACAGTTCTATGGTTCTTAAAACATTTTAAAGTGCATTAGATATGTGGACATTAATAAATTAAATGACAAGTTACAAGCTTATAGAAAAATTTCGAGAGACCATTGAACGGCTGTCAGTGGAAGGGGAGGGGTTAATAAATAAATTGATATTAATACAAAATTTGTCACCATTACAACATTTCTTACTTTGCTAACCTTGCACAGTTACTTCAATTCCACAACTCAGTCCATACAATTAGTTTGTAAAAAACGTTAAACTCCTTGATTTTTTGACAAATCCAAAAATGTTCTGTTTACAAACCCAACTGTCTACGTCCCATAGTCTCAATCCCTTCTTTTTTTAACATTTAAAATACAACAGTTCAAATTACTGTATAGCTAATCTAGTTCTTTTAAATTTTTCAATATTTTAAACAATTAATAACAATTTCTCCATCATCTCAAATTACACATTAAGCTCGGAGTGCTAACATATCCAAGTTGATTAACGTAAGACACGTCTGCTAACAGTTAAAGTCACTTCTCTTAGAATTGGGATGAAAACCATTAGTTTAACTAGTTAGTAACCTTTTAAAATATTAATTTCAATTGCTGTAGTTGTTGAAATATGATAAGTTGCACAAATGGTCTTTCAGTTGTATTTTTTGTTGATTGTGCTATTACTATATAAAAAAGGTTAAAAGTGTTTTACAGCTATGCATGTTCTTAAATTTTAACAGTAGTTTAAGCAAGTTCATATTTATAAAGTTTATAGTATTTAAAAACGTAGAATAAGTTGTTTAATATAATCTTATGGTCATAATATTGAAAACAGCAAGAAACTTAAAACCAAAACGTGTATAAAATATTTAATAAGACGAGTACAGGTAAACTAAAAGTTAACTTATAATTCCTTCAATTAAAAAGGTTTTTAAAATGAAAATTGTTGTCTAGGTACATAACTCCCCCCCATCCTGAATATACAGCAATGTAAGTCATCTCTACAAAAATACAGAACAAAACTTAACCAAAAGTAGAGCCCTATGCAGATAAAAATATATTTAAAAGTTGCAATTCCAATTTAATCAGATTTTCAATGTGTGACAACCAAATATAATTTTTCATAGCAATTGGCTTCCTGTATGAAGTGGTGTCGGTACTTTAACAAAGGTCCACATTACAGTGTCAAGTCAACAAAAGCTATTTACCTATAGTTGTAAAACGATACACTTGATGGCAACACCTTCTAGGAGCCACTGCCATAAATAATATCCTAAATGGACCACAAAAACACATTTTTACAACGACAGTATTCATGATGCACATGGGGTTCCAGTGAATGTATGCTGACCAAGAAAAGTTTAATTACAAGCATACAAATCTGCTGAGCTGTATGACTGATGAAGAAAATTGCCACTGCACGGCCCACCGTAAGCATGGGAACATGGCAATGGCAGAGTACTACAGGTCATTCGCCATAGCAATGAGAGATGTAGTAAAAAGATTACCATTTGGCCACCACTCTACCAAGGCAACCTTGAAATCCCAACCTTGAGGGAGCATTGTTGGTGTCACAAGTTCCATTTATGAAACCTATAATGAATGTTGATATTGGTTGATTTCAATGCGCTCAGGTACTGTACTCCATACTGTAAATTCATGTGGGGCACTCTAAAAGTCTATGTTTGAAAAACAATGCAAAATAACAGAGAACCCTACTATTACTTTTGAACCACAGGTCAGTACAGAAAATGCTGATACAGTAACAGAAGCAGAAAATGAGTTTGATGAAAGCAGTCATAAAAAAGTTGGTAAGGGGCTAGAGTTTTTCATAGCCAGTTTCGCATGGCACCACTGTTACTTGAATATTGCATGGCCTTGTCTGGTCATAATTGACTGGTTTGGTTTTCAGTGCATGTTAATGGACGGTTTTCTTCGTAACTGCCGTGCGTTGCAAGGTTTTCTAGTAAGAATTCTTTCTGGAAACTTGTATTTTTTTCAAAAAGTTGTCACAGTAAAAAATTGTATAAATAATAGAAAACTGACAAAAAATATTAGAATTCCAAGAATAATCAAGTACCATCAGATGTTCATCGTCGTCAGCTTCATACTCCGATGGCTTCGTGTTTGCGAAACTTAACCATACCCAAAAGCAAAGTATTTAGATTCATTTCCAGTGGTATACGTTGAAAATTCCGGAAAACCGATCATAAGAAAACCATAGACACAATGGCTATTTTATTCCGTATTCAAAATGCATCCTTAAAGTGCATATGACATAAAAATTTTTCTTTTTGTTTTTAGTAGTTGCATAAGTGTATAAAATCACTGTAGTATTAAAAAGTCTTAATTGTATTCATAAACATGTTTTTTGAGGCCATAAAATGCCTAA
>JAOTRI020096028.1:0-38229 GCA_028564885.2 Zoanthus sanctaehelenae | reverse complement strand
TAAATGCTTATTATTATTATTATTATTATTATTATTATTATTATTATTATTATTATTATTATTATTATTATTATTATAACATTGAAAGCATTCAATTTAAAAGTAAGTATTGAGATATTCATCATCACAATTGTCGTCATCGTTGTTGATGTCAATATATGTGTTTAACATCCCTAGTTTCCCACTCTTTAGGGTGTGACATATGAGTTACCTGTCATTATACCCTCAGTCATAACTTTTATAATGACCTTACTCTGGGTCTTCATCGACCAACCTACTGCCCTACATACATTGTACCTGCAGTACATCTCATCCCAACATTTTACAGACTGAACCAAATCTCAACCTTATTTGAGATAAATTAAAATATATTAATTACCGCTTCAGTTAACAAGCATTGTGGGGCCAAGAAACCATCAGGATACAAAGTTATATACAACCTAGATAAGAGGCCACTAGTAACAAACATACTGCAAGATACATACAGTACTTAACGAGTAAGTCTATCACCCCACAATAATAAAAATTTATATAATATATAAGATAGTGTTCAGACCAGACTCGTCATATAGTTACCCCAGAACAATAACCGTATACGATAAGATAAAATACTTTTTTGTATGTCTATTACCCCATTATATCAACAGCAATACATTATTTTTCTTGTCATTCATTTAATATTATAGTATACCATATAATATATTACAAACTCTCTATGTAAGACACATTACCATAAGCCTGTATCCATATCACCTGGCTCACAATATTTAATAATTATCTAAAGCTAAATCCTTTTGAGCCAAGTAGCCCATGGAGCCGGCGCTTATCTCCGGTTTCTGTAGTGTTAAGTGGATGAGAGTTTTTATCTCCCCCTGGATAGGACACTAATCCATTGCAGGTTAGCTCCCAGCAGACTGGAACTCATTTACCTACCCCGGGAGGATGGAAAGCTGAGTTGGCTTAGGCGGAAAAGAAGGCCACACAAACATTCAAATCTTGGCAAAGTGCCGGGATCAAACTTGGGACCTCGTGGTAGGAAAGCAGAGATCTTACCAACTGCGCCAACCACGTCCGTATATCGGTTATGAATATAGATTGAGCTAGTTCAGTTGTAGTAAATATTTAGCTAAATATCCCGATATTGAGGAAGTTGGGTTTGTTGTAATAAAGTAAACTGTGAGGTTGTTAAAATGTAAATTATAGAGGTTGCCATGAATTTGCGTGCATATATGCAATGAAATACTTAAGTAAGTATTTTATAAATATAAAGGGAAAAAATTTGGAGTCCTGCAAATTGTTATCGTAAAATTTTTATGTATTCAGTATATATATTCTATAGATACAAACAAGGTTACACTACTATACAAGAAGCCGATTCGCCCATGATTTGTGTCGTAACAAAATGATTTCGTCATCCGATTTTCATCCTGACGTTCTTTTAGAAGTGCTTTTTTTGTGTGTGTTTTTTGTAAAGAATAGTATTTGCTAGCGACTGTTTTACAGATTAGAATCAATAAGAGTCGTTATTTTTTGGTTTCATGTACGTTGACTGTTCTCTGTTTTTACGAGTATAAAAGAAATACAAATCTCATTTGCTTTTCGGAGTTGTGTTTAGTTACTAATCAATGTTTACAAGCCCAAGTGGACGGCTGCAAGCCCTGTGGTATCTGATTTGTATCTCACGCAAGCTTTAATTTAACTTTAATTTAAATGATTGCGAATAGGCAATAGCAAGCTAATCCGGCAATGGGCGGTCAGGGTTTACGCGCAGACAGATAAATGTTCGCGTAAGTAGTACTACCAACAACAGAATATAGAGCAGCAGATGAGCATGCTAGTTGCACCATTTTGAAATTTAACAATTGATGTTGAGTTTACGACACAAGCCAGGAGGGCGTTCCATAATGGAACAGTTCTTGGAAAATTTCGTTACCCAGTTTCGTTGCAACCACAAGTAGAAACATTTCTACAAAACATAACGCGTGAATTACGTATCTATAACTTTTGCTTCATAAGGAGCTGGTGTAAGCAAATAAGCCCAGAGGATAATAAAAGTCTTTTTCATTAATATTTAGAGCCACTTTTTAGCGACTTGATGTTGTCCGTGAGTGTGCTTTCTGCAATTGGCTGAGAAAAAAAAAGTCAGTAAGGTATACGTATACATAAGCGTTTGCATGATATTTTTGAATCAAAGAAGAATAAAGATTTGTTCTGATTATAACAGTAGCTTTATCTTGGACGTGAAAACACAGTACAGTTATTAGGATTATATAAAGTTATGAAGACAAAAGCTTTACAATGAACTTTGCACTCATTGTCGATCTTCTGTGACCTAAATCTAAGGACTTTGTCTCCCTTCTAATCAAACTTCAAATAAGTTTGGCCTTAGGCTTAGCTTAAACCATCCTTTTGTGGTAATCTTAGCCATCTATGACCTTGTTTCATTCTAAAATGGTAGACTTCAACAATGGCCTCTGTCGACTACTGCAATATGAGTTTTTTAATTGTTGACAATTTTCTTAACTTGAACTGAGGTTTAGTTGAAACCTTATCAGAGCCTCATTTAGTTTGTTTGAGATAAATAATTAATCCACAAAAGTTTCATTGTTGTTTTGACATCAAGAATTGACAAATTTCTAAAAGATTATTAAAAACTTCTTTTTTGACAAGTCATTGAAAATACAGACTTTACAGTGAGTTTTTCTCATGATCAGTTACAAGTTTGTATAGAGCTGAACTAAGATTCTAGCTTTAAATCAGAACCTTCAGACGCCGGTAATGAATTTTTAGATTTCCAATTAATAAAAAAAAGTTTCTAAGAAGTTTTGATCTATATATTTTCGTTACCCTGAACTGTTAAAAAATCTATATTTTCCCTACAAACCGAAGGAATATAAGCCGAGTTACAATGAAGAATCACAGTTTTACCAACAAGCATTTTTTGTTGTTTCTTTTAGTTTAACCATTATTTTTTAACAAATTGAAGTGACTTTAGAAATTACTTCTAGATAGTCAGTTGAAAAGATAATGATGATTAATGAAGTCTTGTGAATCTGAGAAGTACGGATGTTTTGAAAATCCCTTTGACCACAAATACGTAAGAAAACATTGAACTCAAAATGCACTTTCAAGTGAAAGTTTACATGTTAAATTGTAGTGAAAATAAAACAGAATAAAAACATTCTGTACCTAAAATAATATGTACTTCTTGATCCGGTTTATTGCTCTCGTTATACTAAAAGGCGAGTTTTCAAATTTAAGAAGTAAATCTGTCAAGTTTTGACGTATCGGTACAATCCTTTTTTAAATTACAAATAGTTGAAATATTACTTACAATGTTATTAATATCATCGTTTGCATAATGTCTGTTTTTAAAACTTGGTGAAGTGTGATAAAACAGGAGACAGGTGCTTTGAGTAATTACCAGATTTACCACAAAATTCTGACTTTAAATCTAATCAAAGACTTCTTCAAAACGTTAAAGACTAAAGTGTTAAATAATTTAACTATTAGCGTTCCAACAGAAACTGAGCTTTTATTTCATAGTTACAACATGTTAAAAGAAAATATTTAACACTTTGTAACTTAGCTGTTGACGATTTTCATAAATATAATTTTTACTCGATTTGCTTAGTTTATATATTACAGAAGAAGAGCCATTCCAAGTAGCAGCTGGAGTTAGGCCAGGCAAACAAAAGGCTCACGACAAAAACAAAGAAAGCGAATTTTCCCTGAAAAACGCATTTACTTATCGCACTGTTAAATCTTTCGGGTTCGAGTTTTGTTGATCGACCACTGCTTTAATAAATCCTCCTTGCGGAACATTTCCGTTCATAGGAAATTTTTAGATCTTGCTGATCGATTTTATCTTTTGAATCACCTCCGAAACCTTAGCCAATTCTCCAAGTGTTGTTTCTGCTTTAGAAGATTTTTCCGATAGCTCTATAAAGTTGAATTAGATTGCGAATATATGAGAAGGGAAGCAAAAAAGAAATTGATAATTGCAAACTATGATAACAAAATACAATTTTTCAATTTGATTTAGGAAACCAGGGAGAGAATCTGCAAAAATTTGCTATTTCAGATGTCAAATTCAGTTCTCGTTAACACCTTGAAATCTTTCTACCAAACAAGAATACAACAATGTAAGCAAAATGAAACAATTCTAAAAAAGGCGGCCGTTTTTGTCACCTTTCGAACAAAGCTTTATTTTATATTGTCATTACTCATGAACCGTTTTTGAAATTTCACCCTTAAGCATTAAATATATAAAATCGTCCGAAACGAATTTTAAAATGGAGCTGTATGGCAAACTCATCAACGAGATATGAGATTATCTTCAATGATAACATATTTTTAAAAATTAATCATATTTCAATAGATTGTTCTCGACTTTAAAATGTAAATATATTTCGGTGCTGTTTAATTCATTTGCTAGCAACTTTTTGGCTTCACTTCGCACCCAAACTATATTCAAGAAATATATAATATATCAACAGAAACAATAAACAAAGGTTTAAAAACATTCATTAAGATTTTATCATAGGTTAGTATGAAATTGAATTCATGTGTCACCGCAAACAAAGTCAATGTTTTGTACTGAGTTTTTATTAATTTGATTTTCATGGTACTTTTTGTAGAACCTAGCAAAAATAGAGCTAGAATGATTATATTCGGCTCAGTGGAATAGCATTCTAAAATAACGAAAACCGTATCGTCGAGAACATTTTTGATGTAGCACGTTACGGTTAGCTAGTAGAATTGCAACAATAAAGAATAATTTGATAGGTTGAAAGGATATAAGAGAAACCTTGGCTTTCTTTTTGAAAATAACCAATATATAATGTTTAGTTTCCTAATTGGTCCCGCCTTGCTTTAGTTATAGTAAAACTGATTAACTCTACCAATTTTTGTCTTCGTAACTTCATGACCTGAGTTTAAGAAGTAATATAAAGAAAGACTATAGTATACGAATTTATTCAAATCATGTTTTCTTTGCAATATGTAAACACGGTATTTTTTTCTTAAAGTTAAAATTTAAAAACACTTTTGGTACTTAGAACTTGAAAAAAAAAACTACAATTCATTTTTAAAGACACTTTCTGAAATGTTAGTTGTTAATTGGTTGGGTATTCGTCACAGTAAATTAAATTATGAAGCCGTGCAGTGCGTCAAAGGCTGCTCTGGAGGCCAAAGGCAAAGAATCATACACACAGCAATCTCGTTGGATTTTAAACAACACTCGTTTAGTTCAGAATTGACCACACTAAATTGTATTCAATGTTTATCAAATTCCGAATCTCTGTGAAATACATTGGTTTAGAAAACGATTCTAAGCTTTTGTAAAAGCTATCTCATGGGAAAACGCCTCTGGGGCTTTTCTGTTGAGCTAGTAGCGAAGATCCCGATGATAAGATTCTGTGGACTAAGTAAAATCAAAAACTTCGCCATTACCTTAGAGTTTCTTGACGTTCAAAGTACAAAACAAAAATCTTCGATAAATAAACATTTTATACGCATTTCATTTTTTTTAATTTAAAGTTTAATTGTTTTATTTGATCTGATTTAAAAAAAAATTAATTCTTAGGTGAAAGTGCTTATTGCTGGAAGTTTTGGCCTTTGGGCATAGTCCATAAAGCTAGCAGATTGAGACGTTTCGGACAAAGTTCGATTTTAAAACATCATTCACTAATCAGACAAATTTTAAGCCGATAAAAGATGGCAAAGATCTGGTGAAGCAACTTAATTTTGGCTCCATGCAAGTAAAGACATATTTCTCTAACACAACCAAAGGTCAGAACTCCCAGAAGAGTTTTTGTCGCTTGCCGCGAATCTTCTTTTAAGTTTTTTAGCTGACTCATATATTGTGATTCATTGATTTTTGATAGTCTTGTGGCTTTTTCTTTCAATCGGGAAATTTTTTGTAACTGTAAGCAATAAACAATATCAAACTTTTATGAGAAAAATAATATTAAAAACAACCAAATTAAATGTTTAGCACTGAGGATTTCTTTTCCAACGTCTAATTTGCAAAAAAAACGTGTAATACTAAAGCGTTGTTTAGCTTGTTTGATACAAAAAAAGCAAAACAAACTTTAAAGAAAACATCAATAACTAGTACTTGTGAACCAAATACTTTTGCCTATCTGTTTATCGAGTTTTCTTCTCAACTTCATCGTGCTGATAAATTTTCTCAGCTAAAAAGTTGTCAAATCAATATTTTGCTAGTTGTGACACTCTGGCAAAAAACGGTTATTTCTAAGGAGTTGAAGTCTTAAACGGTTATCCAAAGATTATTTACCTCCAAACAGAAATTTTGTGATTGCCAATTATTTTTAGCCATTTTTGACTTCAAAGTTTGAAGTATCCGTTATTCTTCGTTAGGAAATTTCCAAAACAAACGGATTCACTACTACTGACACAGCAGCTTCGAAGTATCCGACAGCCATTTCGTTGAACACACCATGTATGCTAAGCAGATAAATTTTGACTCCATGCCAAATAGGACCAAGAACAAACAAGATAACAACCCCTTAAAGAACTCGTATTTTGTCTTCAGTTAACCAATTGCACTCTTGGAATGCATTGATGCAACTTCTAAATATTTTTGCTATGCAAAACAGTTAAGGAAACAACTGTCACATACAAAGGGTTTACTTTTTCGTGAAGTGCTGCTCGACTCCAGCGTTTGCTTGTCTCAAAAACTCTTCAAATAGCTGTTTTTTTCTTCAGAGCTTAATGCGAAAACAGATTAACAAATGTTACTAATAAATCCAATGATTTTCCTGTCTAAGCTGACTGATAAAATTCGTTCGACTCGCGAACAAATTGTCAAACTGTGAAACATTGCTTTTCAATAAGATAAATTCAAACATTTTACCGATACTGATGAAGTACATGTATCAGTCATGCACAATATATCAACTATGGCTCCAAATGATGTAAATTTAAATTGAAAAACAGATAAAAGAAATCATACTGGCTTGTATTGTTTTCAAACCATTTTTAAATTTTCGACACAAACGTTTTAAATAATAGTGATAGCTTTCTTGGAACAATCTTGTCAAAAAGTACCTTACAAATTTAAAACTCATCAAGGAATTTTTTTCACAAATGTTAAGAAAATGTATCTACAGGGAGCTACAAAATCATGCAGTTGTACGTCTTTCTTGACATTTGACTTTTAATACAAACTTAAGATTACGATATATGTATTTGCGTGTAAAAAAATGTAGATGAATTTTTGTCAACAGTGCGACCATTAAAATTTCACTGTAGTCGTATACTGTATTGTGAGTTTGCTATCCACTTCTCACTAACCTCTGTCACATGATTGCATCCTTGAGACATGACTTGATCTACTGTAAAACTCAGAGTTGAAAAAACCAAATTGTCAAGTGTCCTGTTAGTAAATCCCTACCATTCAACTTCTCTCAAACCCATCGAAATGAGAATTAATCTAAAATACTTATGAGTTGTTATGATTTGTGAAACTAAATAAAAGTTACTGGAATTTCCCAGCTCATTCAGTTACCCTGAAAGCTTTCCTTTGTTGATATGTAGAAATCGTAAACACCTTGGCTTTTCAGTTTCATCTGCCAAGTTCAATGTTGAAACATGCTATACGGAAAACGCAAATGGTTTGGCTTTTCAAGCAAGCTGGACCGGAGTTTTGCTGGAGTTGATTATCATTCTATGAAAATCAGAAAACTACAGAACGCCGAGTTTGTGTTGCCCCCTTTTATATAACAACACTGTCTTTATCACTAATATCGGATAAAAATTGTAGTTTTCAGGTATAATGACGACACCCCGAATGCTATTATCAATCATCCAACATTTGAGGTAGTATAGCATAGAAATGTTTGCGCATAGTTCTGATAAAGAGAGTGAAATGTGATAATGAAATAGAGAATAAAGCATATTTTAAAACAACAATCAAGGCGAAATCAAGACATCAAATCTATGATATTCTTAACATTTTGAATAAATGAACAACTGTTTGAGTTAGTGTGTCTAATAAGCAATTTGGTACTATAAGTTTTTAATTATTTGCAGTCGAGAAACACAAATATGACCCCAAAATAGCTAGAAAATTAACTCAAGAGAAGAAAGAATTGCAAGATGCGAAAATTTATTGATTGTTTATGTGGTTCCCGAACTGTCTAAACGAAGTTAGCACGCGGGGCGTTTAAGATGACAAGAGATCCTTATCTCTCTTTTATGCGCACTTGTCAAATTTCGAAGACCTGCGCAGAGAGACGAAAATAAAAATCCTCGAAAAGGAGAAGGCCTAGACTTTGTGCAGAAGATTTCGACACGCGAAGTTTCGTGGTGCATCACTAGACAAGAGGTAAGTCAAGGATGGTATAAGCCTGTCATTACGAAATTTATTCTCGGCAACTATACTTTACAAAACGCTAGAGAAATCGATACTGATGTTTTAGTGATAACCTAGGTAAAGTTTAGTTTTCAAATGACTTTGTAAAGATGACGAGTTTTCAGCAGCACATTGTCGAGATACCGTAACGCAATTCGGTAAGGAAGAGCAAGGCAAGAGCGATTGCTGTGGGAGAATTTTTCAAAACATGAACTCCATAAATGAAACGAGTCATTTAGTTGTTTAGTCGCCCCATTTAGATCGTTAATGCCTTGTATGTTATAAGTGATTTGTGAGTTAGTATATAAAGATCTACACAACATCAGAAATTTGGTATCAGGATAGGCGAATTGTATACACACCATTGGAGATAACCCTACTGATGTCGATTTCAATCTGATAGGAGCAATTTGATCCCTAACGGCCATAGAGTTCAAGCTAATAGCCTAAATGGAGTGAAAGCAAAATTTAAAACCAGTTCTACTAATATTTTGTGAAATTTGCAGCGCTGAAGATGCACGGCAAATTGGTCATATGGTTTTGATAGATCCAGTCAGAGTGAACTACTAAGAGAAGTCGGTATAATAAAGCTTGCCCTATATACCAAATTAACGCCCGCAAACAGATGCAATGGAACTAAACTTCGCTAAAATAATTTTCATCTTACTATAAACAAGCTTCATTTTTCAGCTTATAGTCTATAGGCGATATTTTTTTGTTAGATAAACTTGTAGCTTTTGTTAGAATCACATGTTGGTGAGGGTTGTTTAATATATGTCCTTGTTCTGATATCATTTATACTTATTTTTTTTATTGCAACTACAGAAGCACATGAAAACTCGCAACCGCAAAGAGATTAGAAAGTTTTAAATTGCTTTATTTGCAAAGATCAAAATGAAAGTCATCTGAAAGTCGAAGCAAGTGTTTTTTAAAAAATTTCCTATGCAGAGGAAATTTCTTAATCATATCACGTCTTGTTTTCAATTCTGCCATTTGAGAGATTAGATCAAATATATATATATATATACGTATTCATAAACATCGACTTTGAGATCTCCTTGGGTTGAGCAAAGGATCAGCTATCACGTACCGATTTCAAGAAGCAATTCATTTTCTCAGTACACAAATGTTTTTGTATTAATTTTCTTTACATAGCTATATGGTGCTTCACTCGAACTCAGTGGCTATTCTTGACAAGAATTTGATTTACATAACGTTTGGTACAACTCTTTCATTCGAGTCGTTAATTTACAGGTTATCTGGGCTAGTGAATTGTCGATTATCGATATCCTGGTTAAGATTCATTCATTTCTGATCTCTGTGGTCACTCGCTTTGAAGCTTTTGTACTACTATTACTTCAAGTCTACCTCGTGAGTGCGATGAAACGGATAACACATAAAACTTAACCCATGCACGAACTACGATCGCGTAATAACTCAATCCGACGTTTCACGAAACTGTATAAGCTCAATAAAAGAAATTAAAGCCAAATTTAATTCTTAAAATTTAAAATAAAATTCCTCTTTTTTGTTGATAAATTTAATTTTGGTTTTTTTTGCTTGTTTGATATTTATAAAATTTTCTTGAGCAATTCCAGAGAATCTTGATATGCGTTATTCTTCACGTAACAGCTGTGTCAAACATTCATGTGGGTGCGGTTGTTGTTTTGACTCAGGAAAAGAAAAGTTTCGTTTCTCATGAGACAGTTTCATGTAAATTTGCAAATTCATCAAGCATTCATTTAAAGAATTGAAACCTTCTTATCGAATGCTCGTTTTATCCAAATAACTGAAAAGACAAATTTATATGTCGGATACTTTTACAGTTTTTTATTGATGGAATGTTAACGTAAGCCGTTCTCTCAAATTATCAGAACCAAAAAATTAGTTCTATAATTCAAAACAAGATTTATAAAATATTTTTTTCAAAAACACTTAAGCACTTTTATGAGAGCCAACCAAGATTTGGGGGTTTAAAAATGGAGTAATTCTGGGCATAGACAATCAGAACCAAAGGCGTTATTGAATTTAGCGGTTTTCCAATCGGTAGATACGATCAATTTCTAAATAACATTTTACCGGCTGCCTTCAAAAATCTTTTAGCCCATCCTTCAAAGTACGAAGGAATTGCCTTTCCCAGTCTTTCAAAACTATCTCCTTTTTATATTCACAAAATATCAGTTTATATATTCTTAGAAATTTCAATATTGCGGGCAAACAATTTTTGTCCTAAAGTCAGGTTTATCTGTGCAGTTTCACAGATAAAAATATGCTGAATACAAAAAATACTTGGGGCTCGAGTTTTGAATCAGTCATGAAATTGAAAGTAGATGGAAATATAAAAATTCATTGCGCAGGGACAAGCTTTCTTCCATAGCATATAACGGCTTTTGTTTAAAACACTAAAAAATACCCTTCAACTTTAACTTGCATTAAGCCTGCCTCAGTGAAATTAAAAACAAAGTAATCGGGAGAAACGTCAATCTATGAACCAAACTTGTAATATACATGTATTGTACATAAACTGGTTTCAAGGAAACATTTATCCTAATGAAACAAAATATAATGAAATAGACTTCTTGCAAGCCAATTTTAGAATGCTAAAAAAGCGGAAAACACCAAAAACAAAAGCAGGAAACTCATGATACTAGCTTCTTTCAAAACACATTTCATTTTGAAATAAATGCACCCAGATAAAGATAACTCTAGATGAAGTGATATCACAAAATTGGACGAGCACTCAAGCACGGCTAAAGACAACTTCGCTGCCGGAAGTCAGTTCACGCTGATCTTATTGTCTTACAGAAGCTTCAAAGTGAAGCAGATATGAGATATCAGATGAAAAATCAAGGTTTCTTTAGCTCTTTCAAGGTACATTCTTTTTCTAGATGATCTTATCGTCTTTTCATGTGAACGCAACGAATGCTCTTTTCGGTAAAAAACTAAAGTTTACTACGATACAAAAATTTATTTTTAAATCTATTTTTAAATTATATATGCTTTTTTAAAATTTTCTATTCGGTTGAAAGTTTTTGCTGCAATTTCTTATGGAATTGTTGTGCATGTGATTAATGAAGCACGGATGAAACAAAAATATAAAATTTCTTTTTTTTTTTTTCATTTTCTTTACTAACTGATCTAGCGTGCAGCGCTTGTCAAAATCTTGAAAAGCTAGCTTGATGCCTCAGTCTAGGCAGAAACTAAAACTGACTTAGTTTCTACTTCTTGTCTTGTAATTTGTTTTTTCTAGATGGTAAAAAATGTTCAAATGTTTCACTCGTGTCTGTTAAAAAACCTAAAATATCGATTGGACATTTTGGTAGAGAATTTTGTTATGCGCTTTTGTGTTAAGCTTGTGCGATCGTCTCACAGCGGGGCGAAATGAACTAAACATTTGGTTTCGTCATTAAGAGCGGGGAGAATTATAAACTGATTAACCAGCTACCGTTGTTTTACCCATACAAAATTTGTTGCAAAATTTTCACCTTCTTGCACCTGTAAGCTCAAAGAGATCCGTGTGAGCACCAGAACAGTGTTTGTTCAGATTTAAAATAATAGTTGAAAACAGTGCTTTCCTGTACATTTGTCACCTACAAAAACAAGACAAATTGGAAATCAAATTGGAAATTAGCGCTAATTTAAGTCAATATTTCAAACTGACAGATAAATTCTCGCAGCTACTTTCAAAAGCTACAAAACCTTCAAAGAAAAATTATGCCATTTTTAAAATATGATTTAAAGAATTTATAAAATAACTGCATTAAAGCCCTTGCTTTTTTGTAGCTTTAAATCTGACTTTTGTAAATATTTACCGGTGATCGATAATGACCAAAAACGCACGGAAAGTCACTCTTATTAGAATTTCATTTCATTCTAAGACAGCACGTCATTTTCAAGGCTTTAAAAAAAAACAGTAGATATAACCCAAACATTTCTGATAGCCGTTTTCCTCTCTTATAGCCATTTCGTGTTTTCTCGAACAAAGAAATTACGATAAGAGAAGACACGGCGAAAATTTTTATCGTTTGGTGTATTACATTTAGTTTCTAAAGGACTTCTCCATTATTTATTTTTCTTTTTTTTAAACAGCAGACCTTAATTGAATAACGTTCGTAACTAGATTTTATTTTATTTTATTCGAGGAAAGTTTTTAAAAAATTATCTTTGATAGAAAAAAAACATTGATCCTTTAGAGACTATATAAAATCGACCCGAGTCAAAGTATTTTCGTAACCTTTCATTAGAAGTTTCTGTCTGTTTGATAGTTCGAGCTAGTTTTAACGGCCGAAGATAAAATTAGAAATCATCGTAGAATAGTTCAAAAGGTAACTTTAAAATAGATAACATTTCTGCTAACTGTTTCGACGTGAAATATGAAAAACCGCTCGGTTGTTTTGGTTACAGCGAAGGAACTGCTCACTCACTCACTCACTCACTGGCACTGCATGTAAACTTCGAACGAGAAAGCAAAAACTCAATTAAAAGGGCAGGAAACATCACAAACAATGGAAGTAAAGATAAGCAAACATTTCGGAATAAAAGCTCGAGTTGCGTGAGGCGGCGAGCGAGATGTAGTAGGATGTTGAATCAAGAAAAGACTCTTTAGGATTTAATTAGCCATCCGAGATGAGAAAATAAAACGACTCTGGCCTCTGCATTAAATTGCGAAAAAATGTTTAAGTGTGCGACTAATAAAAAAAAGATTAAGAGCACAAGTTTTCAGAGCAAACAAAAATATTCAAAAAAGCAAGACCCTCGTACACAACCTTTGTCGGACGAGTTTCTTTCCGGCTTTTTTTTTCCTGTCTTGATAAGCTTTAAGCTTTAGTTCCCTAGTAAGTTGCTCTAATAGCCCTTCCCTTAAAGATGTTTTCACTGCTCTTCTATTTTAAATTTTAAAATTGAAAAAGCTCTTAAAAAGTGTTTTCTTCAGCTACAAACAAAGCGATGATTTCAATCATTTGATTGAAAGTTCGAGCGTTTTTCGTGAATTGTCTTTTAAATGCCTGATGGCCGTTTTTGAATGAGACTTGAGACAAACGATGAAGTACTGCTGTCGTCCATCTGCATCGCCAACAGATCACGTGCCTCGTTTAAGATCGCTCACACGCATATTTACAAAATCACCGCACTAAACCAGTTTATTTAAAATTAGTTATTTCACATTGTAAATAACGGCGAACTGAATTAATTGATTTTAATGAATGAATCCCTAATTTAAGACGCCTTAGCGAAAAGAAAGAATTCACTTCAATCTTGTCAGCCATCGGGAAGGAGTACAAATCGAACTAGAAAAATCTCCTAAACAATCGTGAGTACAAATCCCTTTTATTTTGTCTAATTTTGATGTAAGAAAAAGATCGATGGAGGCTGGTTTAAATGTTTTATAAGATAAATTAAAAACTCTCTTATCTTTCTCAAAGCTAGAAACTAGTCTTTTTCTTATTATCAAATATTTATTTTTGTTCATAAATTGGACTAATTTTAGTGAACAAAATCTGGTTAAGGACCGATGTTGATCTACAAATGGAT
The DNA here is from genome assembly GCA_028564885.2 of Zoanthus sanctaehelenae. Taxonomy (NCBI): domain Eukaryota; kingdom Metazoa; phylum Cnidaria; class Anthozoa; order Zoantharia; family Zoanthidae; genus Zoanthus; species Zoanthus sanctaehelenae. The sequence continues at coordinate 24,317 of JAOTRI020096028.1, read as the reverse complement.
CTGATCATCAAAAAGTACTAGAATTCAATTTTTGCTCTGAAACTTTAAACCTAAAATATCTAGTCTAACATCTTAAGATAAAGTTATATGCTGTTCTGAACCTATCTCTTGTTTGTTTACCAACCATAAAGTAGTTCAAATGTTTTGTATGAATGAACTGCATCAGAACCTTGGTAAATTAAAAATGTTCCGATTTAATTTTAGACTAAATTTTTTTTTCTTTTTCCTCACTTTTAAAATGAAAAAAAAATTTAAACATATTATTAATCTTTTCATCACACCTTGAGAATAGATAAGTTTGCGCCACGCGCGCTGGCCTGCGCGGATGACCAAAATAAACAGGCCTTATCTCGGATATATTTCATCATAACATTTTTGGAGAAAGAAAACTGGCGTCATTGAATTAATTTCGTAGCGATCTCAAAAAAATGCTGATTACAAACACCTAAATTAATCTTTAACAAAATCGAAAAATAATTTTAAAAAAATGATACCGTTAGAATTATCCGTTGGAGTTAACCTGAGGCTGAAGTAATCCAAAAATGACCAGTTTTTAAATCATAGCTCTATGTTCCATTAACTAAGACTTTGAAAAATATTAAAAAGAAGGTTATGGCTCATGAAATTGTGAACAAATGAAACGGTTATTTGATTTCAATTTTCGAAATGTACTCTGTATATAATTACTTGTGTCATAGACTGACCTTTAGCGGAGTTAATACGATAAAAAAGTAAATTTAATCTTATTCGGATTTCAGAAGGAAGATTTACATCTTAGTCAAAGTGTTTGAAAGTACATTTATTCAATCTTTTACTGCTGTGCATACCCACGCTTCAGAATACTAAGCGTGAAAGGAAACCACACCTTTGGCAAAATTAACCAACATGAAAAATAGTCTTTTTAATTCTATTTATAAAAGACCAAACGGCGTCGAAGATCTTTAATAGAGCATTGAGAAATCTAAACAATTTGCAATAAATTCCATATCAATGTCAGAGGCTTGCGCTCTCTTGTTACTGCCAGCCCCTCATTAAAATTCGAAAGATTTATGTAAAGGAAATCTCAAGTCGTGGAGTTACCCAGATGTTACGGGGATGTCCTCGTTAGATTGCATAAATAAAGTGTTTACAAACTTAAAATTATGCTATTAATTCACTATTATTTAGTTTTCATAGGCGTTTTCAGAGTGTTGTTTTATTTTCTACTCATAAAAAGTTTGCATTCACAAATTTTAACGACAAGATTCTTAAGAAGACAGCTGGAAGATATTTCCTCCGAACAAAACGACCATTTTACAATCATTTTGTTTGATATTTTTGCGGGAAGAAAATTCGTTGGTATAACTATAATTACTAGAAACTGTCTTTCATGTTGCAAGTAAAAGACGTTCACGCAATAACTTACAACAAATGAAAAACCGCCAAGAAAATTACTAATTTACCAGTTTCATCAAGTTTCCTAAATATAGAATGACGGAAAAGAAATGGGCTCATTTTGTATCAGAAAACTGACTTTTCGGCAAGTATTTTTTGATTACGAAACTAATTTGACATTTGCCTAGAACGGCTGAAGACAAGTCGTACTAAATTACTTTGCTTTGACACACGAATTACTCCAAAGAGCAGGTATCAAATCACTGTACGCCTTTTATAATTATTCTAATTAAAAATGTTCAAGGTTCTTAAAAAATCATTTTGCTTCGCTTCTCAATCTTTATTAATTGAATGAAACTGGATGTTAATATAACAAGAAATAAGACTTAATGCAACCCTTGAAAGAATACTTTTATGGTCAATGGTCGGGGACTTGACATTGCAATCATGAATTTAGGTTTCAACAGAGTTTGAGCTAAGTATTCACGTACCAAACCCTGGCTATTGTGTCAACAGAACCAAGACCAATTTCCGTTTCTAATCGGGTCAAGCGTTTGGCAAGTTTATTGTTACGCTTAAATGCAGAACATAGCGTGAAATACAGTTCAGTTACGATCAACCTTGTTGTCTTTGTTCGGTATTAAAATTATAAGGCTGGCGAAGTCGGCGCTTACAGCCGAGTGGCGGTGATTGAGCCCAATCAACAGGCCTTTCGAAGCTCAATATGTTAGAATGGCGCCAGCGAAGCTGCAAACAACCACTTCTACCATTGCAATTTCAATTTTATGCGGTTAAATTCTCTGCTAAACAAAGCAAAGATTCATTTTCAGAGTTTTTGAGTACAAATAAAACGGAGCATGAAAACGAATACACAGTAAATTTACGGTGTAGGAAAAATATCGAATACATCTTGCGTGTGTCGTGGTCGGCATTGCAAAAGCATGTGGAGTTTAGACAAAGCAGAAGTCTTGGCGCCATTGAGGCGCCTCATCAAGAAAACCTTATAAATAGCTTGTAACATTAGCTTCCACATCAAAACGTAACACTCGAACAAAAAAGTTACTTCTTAAGTTGTCTGTCTACCGTTAGCGCATATCTGTTGTAAGGTGAGTACATCTTAGCGCCTTTTAAGAATATTAATAAGATTACGGCCAAAAACTGCATGAGAGCTCTCTTACATGTACAACTTTGACTGCTCAAACCTACCTACAGACAACTGAATTCTTCGTTTCACTCATATACAACACTGATATGGAATACCCATTTCGTAAACATGCTTCTAACATCAACTGGGAACTTAATTTGAGCCTTTAAATTTCTATTGCACTGGAAGAAACATTTCAACGAGTTTAATCATGAGAGATCAGCAAAAATTGGAGTTAGTGATTCCGCGCTCCGGGACGTTGATGAGTTTATCTCGATAGGGTAGAAGTCCCTTCAAGAAACAACAACTTAAATTTGTAAATACCTTTACATTACTAAGAGCGAATATTAAATGTGTCTGCATTCTCATTAAGTATCTGTGATAACGCAATATCGAGTAAATCTTAGTTCTTGGTTGATTTAGTATGAGTATTAGTAATACAAGCTATATGTACAAATGTTAACTACAGTGGCAAAATAGTTCTAATATAGTGTGTAATCGAGATTTCGACTGTGATAAATCGTGTGTTGAGATTTTGTCACTCTTGCCACAAACAAACAGCTGCGTGAATCTTCTAAAAGGCCTATTATGAAATCATTAGTTCTGTGTTACTTTGATGCAAGTTCATCATTTATGCATAGATTATCACAGTTCTTGGACAAAGGATCTAGCATTGAAATTAACCCGATTTTCGTTACAAGAAAATATTTGTGACCGAGAATTTTTCCTTAAAATTGAGAAGAATCAGTTATTGGATTGTTGTTATGGATACTTTTTGATTTTGAAAAACGCTTTCTATTTAATCAGACATCTGTACTGAAGTACCGCCATTCGTTTGTGTTTATTATCTCTTATAAGTTTTTCACGATCTTTGGTAAGAACTATATAAGTTTGCTATTGATAGCAAGATAACTTCGTGTTTGAGAAATCAAAGCACAGGCACTGCTTACTAAAATCCGCCATATACTGTTCGACATGTGACAGAACTCATATGTCTTAATAAAAATCATAAAAGTGGGTTTACTATATTCAATTATGTCAAAATTGGGCAGAAAAACCGCAGTTATCAAAAATTAATGTTCCGCTAAAACCCTTCAATCAGTTGAACAATGCTCGTCAGGTTATCAGAGGACGCAAACACTGCTCGCTTTCGCATTTTCCTAATTTAATGCTAGTCGGAAGCTTAACTGAAACCGTAATCGTATCAGTACAAGATTTGTTCAAATATTGTGAAAGGTTTGCCCTATTCTACAGTGAGCAAACACCCATTATCATCTCATCAGAAACTACTGCCTTCCCGTACAGGGCATAAACCTTCGAGACAATACAACATTAATTATTTAGTTTTCAATTTAGAGATAAATTCTGGGGTTGCAAACCATTACACCGTGTGTTCAGTAAGGCTTCTTGCCTTTAAGAGAGGACTTGTCATAAAAGAGAGAAGGTAAGATGCGAACAAAAATTTGTAAAGGTCTGTGTTCTGAGGTCATGGCTCTCGTAGGCTCAAAACCCATCAACTCGTATCAAACGTAGATCCAAAAATGTGATAATTATACAATTATCGATTTTAGATAGAATGATTGATAAGTCGTGCGTACACCTCGCCATTTGGTCTGAGCTGTGAGGTGGGCCTAGAAGCGTGTCGAGTTTTCAAATGTGAAGGCATTTCCGGTGTTCATACATGATCCGATTTTAGACTTTGGGTGTCCCACAAAAAAAAAACTTTTCTCCCAACATCTCTTCTCTAATTTTTTAGGTTGTTATCCCAAAGTAAACAAATGAGAAGTGAGAAGTTTGGCGACAAGCAAGGTTATCGTTCCTTCATTTTACTAGTTACTTATCAAAGAAACCGACCATAGACAATGCGTCGCCTTTTTGACCTCCTAACCATTCTCCTATTAAAACAAAAATGTGTTTCTACGCAGTTCGATGGACACAAATGGTAGTGAATTAAATGCCGAACTGAGTAATCTTTTTTTAACTTTTGTTGCGACTTTTATGATGTATCTAGAGGTGTTCAACGATTGATAAAAATAATTACTCTTTTTGTTCGTGAAACCCCTTGCGGGGTGAGTTTTGAAACAGTGCTAAACCATGACAATTAAAAACAAAAGATAGAAATATTTCCATAAGAGTTGCAGATATAAAGGCACAAATAGCTGTGCATAAATGAAATCCGTTTTCGGGTTAAAACCAAAAAAGCGACTTGTATTTGCACTCTTAATTGTTCAGGCAGAAAAAGATATTTGCTCGTTAAAAAATAATCTTAACATTCGTCGAGTATTTAGTAAATAATTTGTTGATTTGGGTCTTCTTAGTTATTTTGCCGAACGACTCGCATTTTACAAATCGGTATAATTACGGGGTTTCAAAGAATAATAGAAAACAAAAACTAAGTTTAAAGTTGACAAGCGACTACGGATATTTTCTTTATCACTTACACGGATGGTTCTTTGTTTTCCTGAATTTTTCTGAGTGACTGGTGTTGCTTGGCCTGGGTTGACATGTTCAAGTTCCCGTGCACCCTGCCCATATAACCACAGTGGTGTTGTAGTTGTGTTGTAGTGTCCTCGTATGATTACCTTCTTCGTTTCTGCTTAGCGATGAAATAATGGATTAAACACGCTAAACTTGCAAAGACGTGGAATAATATCAAAAGAACAGAGCGCGTCTAGCCTCGCGGCAGAAGGTAACTATAAGTTTAGTCACGAAACGAATAACACTTCGGTGGCGATCTAGCATATACAAACTTAAGAAGATTCAATCATTTTTACTTTTATGTTTGTATTTGTGCATGCTTGTTTTCCACAATCATCCACTAAAACTAAAAGATTTCAAGGCGAACACGTCAAAACAAAGGCATCGAAAAAAGACGTTCTTCGAACTAATGGCAGACCTTGCTTTTGCTTTCCTGTAAACCAAAAGGCGGAAAAACAAACTTGTATATATGCTTTACTTCAAATTGTTTATCACTAGATATCGAGAGCTTTATCAGCAAAAGCTTGTAGTTTACATGCCTCGATGAGCTCTGAATAATAAACTTTTTAAACAGCAAAATTGGCTATACAGATAAGGCCATTTGGTCACAATGACAAACTCATATCAAAAACTAGGTCATGTTAAAAAGTATTAGTTAGAAACCTAACAAAATGAATTTAAGAATATTGGTAGAAGCGCTCAAATATTACTTTTTGCTTGCTTTTATTTGCCCTTTTTAAGGCAACTCGTAACTCTTGTAGCATCTGTAAATCAGTTAGTAAAGTAAGATTTCAAAGCCAATATATATGATGAACACAAGTCACGCGTTTCTCGCTAGCAGCTCGGCATTTTGTCCAACAAACCATCACAAATGATTGACTATACATTGTTATGCTAATCGAGAATTTTCAAAGGGCAATTTATACCAGCTTAGATTATTTTCAAATTTAATTATAGGCACTGACATGCATGTTAGCTAGCTATTTTGAAATCTGTCCGAGATGTGTTCCTTCCTTTCCCAATGAAAATATTTAAAATTATACCACCCATGCAATTTGTTTAAATTGTGTATTTGTATCGAGAAAAGATAAGCTTATAGTTAACCAACAATATGGAGATAAGTATAGACAAAAAAATTATTGGCTTCCTTTTATCAAAAGTTTCCTGGTTTTAAAAAGAAACAGAAGTTTTTATACTATGTTAAACCATAATTCTGATTTTAAACTCTTGATTCATAAGCCACTATAAGCTAAACCTCTTAACTAAATACTTCGGATTGGACAGGTCGACTTTCGTTTTTTTCTGACAGTTCCTTCATTACGTTTTTTGAAAATTAACCAATGTTCGCTATAGAATGATAGTTTGAAAGTTTTATTTTCAAAATACAAGTGCCAAATTCTGATGGCTGTAAACATAGTAAACATATATCTCTGCATTTCCTCCCACATTTTGTTTACACGATTTTCAGCAACTAAACTTGAATATTTCCGTGAAGTTCTGCAAATATAACATCTAGATATTTTCAGAAATGAAAGTATTTTGGTATCTTATCTTTGCTTTCAGTTGACATTCTATTTGCACAAATAATTTTGAAAGTGAATTAAGGGAGTCAGTGTATCTTGACATTGAAATACGAGAGCAGATGGTCAACAAGGAAAAGTTTGCAGTGATCGGGCGAAGAGCACACATACTTCACACTCGTTTATTGGAACAATTTTTCGCTATTGTTGAAAACCTCGAACTTCCCACTTTCTATATTTATCCAACAATTCTGATTTTGGTTTCCTTTCTCATTACTGTTGCGGTTCACGAATCGTTTAAGTTCTGTCAGCAAAAACTGGATGACTGTTTTGCGTCAGAATTAATATAACTGCCGGGCTTTTCCTTTTCCTATACAAATTTAGACAACTCGGTCTTTCTCTACCTACCGCGATGAAAAGCTCTCTGCTTGAAAATATGTTCTTACTGGGGGAATTTTCAAATCACGATCTTATAAACAGTTGAAGAATGACAATTAAGGTTTCTTGGCATAATTAAAGATATTTTCTCTTTACTCATTAAATAAAATTTATAAAAACTTTTAGAATATTTGCAGCAAACAAATTATTAAACCTCTGCCCATTAGCTATCACCACCAAATAATTCATTGTCTGGACCCACATGGGTCTGAATGTTTCCTGACCAGCCTAGTCAACTGAAAAATGTGATGGTATACAGACACCGATTCCAGGAAGTTTTGACTTCCCAATGGTCGGACAAACCAACACAAGTCCTTCGATCTCTGCATGTAATCCTGTTTTATCAGCAAACTTCTCTTTATCGATGTATCAACGCCAACAGCAAAGTTAAACTTTGATCTGCACTATAGTTTGCAGAAATTACGGCGATATACTTGATGAAGATAAAGATTTGCACTTCAAATATTCTATTCGTGCAATATTGTGTCCAAGATAGGACGCTATCAGATGGAAATTAAATGATTTCCTGTCGAAAACATTACAAATTATCACTTTGCTGCGATAGTTAAGAAAAAATCAGTTTGTCTTTGCGACATCAAAACTAAAAATTCTTGTTCTCAGTTTGGGGGCGATGTTAATTTTGTTTTATCAACTGTTTTCCGGAGGTTCGTTTTTTTCAAAACAAGTCAAAAGTTGTAATAAACATATTGTCTGTTTGAAAATCAAAAAAGCCATCAGTTATCTAGCGATTACAAGTTAGATTTCATCACCAGAATATGTACACAACGACATCGACTTGTATCTGGACTGATAACCCTTTCCTCTTGAAGTTATCTTTTGGAAAGCTTTGGCGTGCGTGTTTAAGAACTTAGACTCCAAGTCCATGTGTAACAAAAGATATTGTCAATTTAACTGTTCAGTTGTTCAAACCGAACGGGCGTTCTAAGTGAAACAAGTTTTTTTAAGTATTGACAAAGAGAAAAACGAAAAAAGACGTAATGACATCTTTTCTTCAAAACCACTCCAGAGCGTGCATCATGGGAAATCTTTGTCCGCTGGCTTACTTGTCAGAAAAATCTTTAGACTTCAGAACATTACACGGTAAAAGCTATTTTATTTCTATGTGTTTTTTTTCTGTTTTAGGCAACAGAAGTAGATTTATTGTAATTATTTCATGATAAAAGCAGATTAAGTCAAAAAAAAAATCCCATTAGAATTATTCCTGATAAGACAGTTATTATGAAAACACGAATAACGAGAAGAAATGAGTTCATAACGAAATTAAAACTTTTGTCGTAATTGCGTACATTGCTGTAAACAGAAGCATGTAATGACGATGGCATATAATTAATTACCAAAATTGTGAAAACGATAAAAATACATGGAGAAAGTTTTCGCATGAATAATCCATGACGCTTATACTAATCAAGAAGCTAATCGAGTTTCCACAAACCAAATTAAGAAAAAAGTTGGCGAATTCTAGCATAAGAAATTCACTGAGTAAAGACTTTTTTATCTTAAAAGGTTTATTTCGTTGAAGTCTAATCACAGGGGGTTAATAACCATGCCGTGACTCAACAAGAAAATAAGAATAAACAGGGCCGCTTTGCTTGTTAAAATTTAAACGATTTGAAATCAATTTTCTATTGCGCTTTATTAAAAGAATTACGTTATTTTGATGCATTTAGAAAAGCCTTTATTTTAAAAATTAATGTTTCGTAATGGACGCACATGAAATGGTTGATAAGGGCGTCCTTACTCATGCAACATTAACTTTCAAAAAGCACTGTAAAAGTGTTTAAATTCCTCAAAGCATGATGCAAGAGTTGATGCAAGAGGCAAGAAAACTCCACTTGCTAAAATGTGATTTCTTTTTTTGGAAGCTGCGCGAAAGGTAACGCTTTAATGGGATATTAGGAAACAACAGCAATGTCCGTTCTCGGACTCATCCTATTCCACTCCTGAAAAAAAGTTAAAAAAGGGTTTTCCATTTTTTCTTCTTTTTGAAAAAAAAATTGAAATGCATAGGAAAATAAACGCGTCTTCTGGGCAACACTGCTGTTCTAGCGAGGATTGGAAAAATACTTCGAATATTTTGGGTGACAGCTTTTGAGAAATATTTGCTTTTTCATCATAATCGGTCCTCTCGTATTCTTGTGTAAACTAAACCATCGATCTACTCTTATCAAATCTTTGCATTTAGTACCATCTTTTTAATAGTTGTGATTATTGTTGATTGTGTGTAAAAACTGTATATTGCTTGTTTATTAATTTATCATCTTAAGAACAGCAATGCGTAAACATTTTTTATAGTATTTATCGATTTTGGCTCGCAGGAAACAAGAGAAAAGTAGATTTTCTTCAATCCCTTTAAAAATGTGTCCCCTTCTCGAAAAAGAATGCAATGGAGTCGATCTTTACAAGAATCTTTCAATCTAGTTTAAACAGGTTGTCATAACCGCGTCTCCTAGTCTACGCGGAAATATGCAAAGGTAGCGGTTGGTTTTTGTTGGGAATTCAAGATGACAGTTTACCTTCGTATCACTGACTAATTAAGGCATCATTCTAATCATGCCAATGAAAAAGGTCATTATTTTTTGTTGACTAGAGCACAAAGTATTTTGGGTCCGACACGAACAAGTTCAAATCTTACGAAAACTTTTCAGCTTAGGTAAATATTTATTTGTTGGTTTTAAACAAAATGTTACGTACCTCTGCAAACAGAAAAAAAATGAGAATTGTAACAATCTACGCACTGAAAATATTATATCGAGTTTTGTCGTTGAAGACGGTACGGTCACGTATCACCTGCTGTATGACAAATGCGTGAACGTTGACATCCAATCAGAGAGCGATTTTTAACAATTAGCGATCCATTAAGTAGTTTGCTACTTTGCTCTGTTTTTAATGCAGATGTGTCTTTTATTTTTTTCTCCTTTAACTTAGTCCTTATAAGTTATTATTTCGTGATCCGTCATTGGATATCAATCTGGTCTTATGTTTTTGTTTTGTTATAGAATATTCCACATAATCTGACCATAGTAAACAAAGTTTAATGTCATCAGTTTCAAAAATTTAGATCGCTACTTTTCATGTTGTTTTATCAGTAAGAAATGCCGCGACTATAACAAATGCAAACAGATTTGTCCAAAAGATGATTGAGTGATAAGTTACGCTTGATCGAGAAGTAATGTTCTCGCGTAAAGATCTTAAAAAGAATATCTTTGTTCTAAATTTGCTTCAGGCTGCAGTGAAAAAACAAAGCAACAATAATACAATGGACATCTGAGTTTGCCAAAAACAAACGTTTTCGGAACCGCTTGGATATATTTTTTTTCTTTTCATTATTTCACAAGTATATTTGACAGCACAGGAACAGCTCAAATTTGTGTACAAGAAACCCAACTGTTTGATTGGCAGGTGATCATTGGAAAAGAATTGTTTGTTTAATTTGCTACCAGTAAAGCAATGAAAAGACGACAATTCCAATGAACGTCAAATAAAACAAAAGCTGAAACAATTTGATTGGTTGTTGACTTGACCTGATCCTGTGTTTCAAGCGGCTGCCTGGCGCCGAAATGGTGGGAACGTTTAATAAGTTTGGCCTGGTTTGCCACTACAATCTTTCAAAAATTGCCTGAGCTTAACCAGACATCACAGACGCTAAGAGCCTCATGAATTCATAGACAACTTTCAAAGGTGTTAGCCAAACAAGCTGAATATTTTTGCTCTGCCTTTCAGAGGTGATTTCATTGAACGCTTTTCATTTTTATCAATTTTCTTTATTTTTATTCTTCGGCATTGATTTAACAGGAACTAATATTCACTTTTGGCATAACGGTTGTAAAAAAATCTTACTATGTATTATCAGTTGTTTTCACACTTCGTATTTCATGTTGCTACAGTATGAATACAACAGTTTAAAATCACGGGAGAATTTCCAGTGAACGACTATAAAATGAAAACGTTTGTGAATTATTAACACACGAGTTAAAACGACGGAACCGAGATGGGCACGTTATATGATGTGAATGGAACTTCCGACCATAATTTTCCTCCCACAGTTGAATGTCATACGTTTCACATCGCCTTTTCCCATTGAAAAATACCTAATTAATATTAAGCGTTCCTTCTATTATTCTCGTCAATTATTGTTACAAGTTAGCTGTTAAATAGAGGCTCGTTAGAAGTGAATTCATTAAAACGCTTCTTACTTTGCATTGCAGGCATTCAGTGTGTTTCTATCAGGCCTGTTATGGAAACCATGAACTCGGAACATCGCTGGATTCACCCTGTTGCGAGTCAACACGATGGCGTACAAGGCAGTGAGCGCATGCAATCCGCCAGTTGCAGCGCTCCTGGAATGGGAATAATGGAGCCCACGCAATTACTCCCTCCCGACGAGGTCGATGTTTTCTTCCATCATCTTGATGGTTCTGGCAATGCAGGAAACGCCTGGTCATATCCTGGAGCTCGAGGATATCGTCCTTCGATGTGTCAAATGACACCACACGGTCCCACAGCTTTCCAAGATCCGCAGAGCCAAGGCGCCCAGCCAGGCAGTTGCAGTAGAGTATTTCTTCCCACAGCGGCTCGAGTACAGACGGGACAAGTTTGCCGTCCGCATTTCCACCCGCCGTTGCAGTGGATTGAGAGTAAACCAACGCCAGGCTATCCAGGTTGTGCTACAACTAACCCAGCTTCAGTTTGGTGCCCAACGTTTCAACAAGGCCATAGACCAAGTCCTGTCCCAAGTAGTGCAACAAGCAGCGGAGCCGGTGGTGTCCACAGCTCTTCGCACCTTTTTTCATTTCCTCCAACACCGCCGAAGGAAAATACTCCAGAAGGGGGAAGTGCTGTTCCTGATGCTTTCTTTAGTTATGGCAGCAATGATGAGAAACGTTTCAAGTCCGGGATTGGGATGCAATTTTCTACGAGACCAGATCTGAGAATAGCAGATTCTGCACTTGCAGGTTATCCTTCTCAAGCTATTCAGCATTATGTGGGGTCTGAGATAAATATGTCCTCTTTTGCTCCCCTCTCTGGGTTACCAGGAATAATGGCTAATAGAAACTTTACGCGAACCAGAACCAAGAGTCGGTCAAATTCAGGTTAGTGAAAAAACAAACAAAGCTAATTGAAGATAAAACGGCGTTCCAAATTGTTTTCTTTCCTTTTCAAAATGCATTTTCATTTCGATTTGGAAACAATCGTGAATGTAACAAACTTTTTTTTATCATTCAAAAAATTTGGCTCGAAGCAAAGAATATCCTTGCCAAAAGCTTGTTTTGTTTGTTTCGATATTCCGGTCTGGTTTTGCGTGAGTTTGTAAGGGTAAGAAAAACAAAATAAGAGTTTTTAAATGGTTTAAGTAACAATTGTGATCAAAAGGTTCTACATTGCAACATGTGTTGTATTGTACAAGGTGAGTTTAGAAGTTTCGCAAGAACTTAAACCTTTATTAACATATAACTAAACTTAACTCAAACAAGAGAATCTCTGCCTTCTTAGAAAAATAATTAAAGAATCTCCTTTTAGCCACGACGTTAAACTGCACAAATTTCCCCAAATTGTTTTCCTTGTTTTAATTTTGTTTGTGTAGATGAAGGGGGCTGTGTTTATTATATCCATTGATATGTTTTTAACACATCCACATCAACATCAGTCTTTTTTCAATGGAAACAATGAAATGAAGTTTCCCTCAGGCCTCGGAACAAACGGCACAAAGAAGTTGAAGACGGAGGTTGAAATTTAAAAACTTTTATTCACGTATCATTCTGTTATCCGACTGTTTAAGAGTTATTTGTTCACTTTTTTGACGCCCTTTTTTCTTATCGTTTTGTATGTGTGTTTTTATGTTGTAGCTGATGGACGTGAATGCATTAACTGCGGAGCAACTTCGACTCCACTTTGGCGAAGAGATGGTAGTGGACATTATTTATGCAATGCGTGCGGCCTATACCACAAAATGAACGGCTCCAATCGGCCACTTATCAAACCGAAAAGAAGACTGGTGGGTTTATAGAGATTTTAAAAGATTTGGGTTCCACTTAATCCCTTCATCAGTCTTATTCTGTATTTCTTTCTTATCGTGTAGTTTGAGGTTAATTTTGTAATTATCACGCGCGCGAGTTGGTCTTGATAGCAAGATAGTGAACTATGTAGTATGATGACAGTACACTTTGTTAAAATTTCAAGACCTTCTTAATATTAATCACATGCTAAACTCCGAACTAGAACAGCGGTAAGGATTAGAATATTGTGCTAATTGAAATAGAAAAGGATCCGGAAAACGCTTTAAATAAATCTGGGTCGAAAGCATTTATTACTGCTTTAACAGTATTTATCCAAAGAAGGAAATAGGTATTTTAACAATTTCTTTTAGAATTTCAAGCCAAAGACAATTTTTCCGGTTCGATGCTGTTCACACGAAATCACTTCGATATTTTAAGAGACTTTTTTTTTGTAAGAAATGAACTATCTAGTTTTGGATAAGAGCAACTAATTGTGCATTTAAATAAATAGCGCCCTAATCTAAGGATTTTATATGTGTTTATTCTTTTTTTATATTTTTACTGCCTTTTTCAGTCTGCTGCAAGACGAGCGGGAACGTCCTGTGCGAATTGCCACACAAGTCAAACAACTCTCTGGCGACGAAACGCAAACGGAGATCCCGTTTGCAATGCCTGTGGTCTATATTGGAAACTACATGCAGTAAGTGAAATACAATTTGTACGTTTCTTTTAAAAATTTCAGCAAAGGAAGTGAAATAATGAGTTGTGGTAGACAAAGCCGATAAGATCTAAGTAGATAACAAACCATAATATCAGGCTATCAGAATCAAATTTATTTATCATTTAAAATGTCTCTGCACATCAATAAACAAACAAGCAAAAGCGAAGAAAGCTTTTTTTTCCCTTTTTTTTAAAAGTAACTGCAAAACTTAATATTTAAAACATGTTTAATTCAATAGTTTCTAAAAAGCAAAGTGCCCGCAAAGTCTGTTTGATTCATTGAATATATGATTAGAAAAGATTGAAAAACGACATTTTTTATCAACTAGCAGCTGGCGTGCACAAAGTCTCTTTCGATTGAACTAAAACAGATTGAAAAGCAGTTGCAATTAGCCGTTGTTGGAGAGTGTAATATAAGCCGTGTTTCCGGCTAGTTTGTCTTAAGTAGTAAACTTAAAGGATATTGTTTATGCTTGTTAAGTTGACCAAATTTACACAAAATATGCTTTTTCTTATACTCATGGCCACTATGACACGTAAAGTTAAAGATTCTTTCAAGACAAGAGTTATGTTTACGTCTTTGGGTCGGTAACAGTAATTTTTCTTTGTCTGTTTATTTTCTTTTCTAATTTCTTTTACACAATTCATAAAGGCGCGATGTTGCACGCTGAGCCACTCTTTCATAACCACTTGTCAATCTGTCAGAGTCGCAGAAAATATCGCTCAGTCGAGTTTGCATGCTAAATTAATTATCATTTATAAATATTTAATGGTAAATTGTATTCACACGTGCGTCAAAGAAAAATCGCTTTCTATTCTTTGAACTATTTTTTTTCAAATAAAAGGAAAGAATTTCGTCACGAAAAGTAATATCTAGCATTTTTGAATCCATGCATTGCCGTAAATTCTTTTCGTTGTTTATACATTTCGTGAAAAAAAATTCCGACTTGCTATATCGCTAATGGCCTTCTTTATCGGACAGGAGATTGGAAATATCTTATTTGTTATGCGTAGTTTACACTCGCAGAGAGAGAATTGTTGCATGGTTTTGACTTTTTTCCAGCTGGGAATAACGTTAAAGAGATTGTTCTACAGCTTAACAAAATCATTAGCAATTTTATGTTTTCATTTATAATCACAAGTTTTAAAACGACCTTGAGAGGAAATGGTATTGTCTACGCCAAAACAAACTATTTAATGAAATGTTTTTGTAGTTTTGCTGTTTTAATTGTGATTAGAAGCCTATTATCACGAGGTCTGGTCGCTTAGACACACACAACACAGGCAATGTCTTCTGTGTTTGTTATTTAAAGCTTTTTAACTGTTTTACTTGCAATGAATATTGAAGCAAAAATTTAGTCTTCGTGAAACATTGAATTCTAAAGCTTTTCAGTATATTCGTGATGGTTGCTAAGATACCAAAAGTTCTTTTAAACGCGTATATTTCGCCGACAACAATACAAAGTGTATGAAAATTAGAGCTGGGCTTTTTTCGTTTTATATATGATTTTGAAATAGATGAAAACCCTCCTATTGAATTCCGTGATTAGTTTGTTGGGGATTATACTGCAATATTTCCTACGCTAACCTAAGGCTATCGTTGTTTATGCTATGAATAATCTTGCTGCCCTAGAGGCTGCCTTGGCAAAACTGCGCCAATATTGTTGGCCAAGTCATCTATTATTGCAATAACTATTCATAGGACTAATAATTTATCTTCTTTATAAGAAAACGTGAAATTTTCTTAATTCACGAAAGCTTAGTTCACGCTTTTTGTTTAGGAGCCTCACTAAATTTTCATTTTTGTTTCATTTTCTCGATGACAGATCAACCGACCGCTTTCAATGAAGAAGGACGGCATTCAAACGCGGAACAGAAAAGTCTCTTCTAAAAATAAGAACAAGAATAAGGGTGTGAAACAAGAACACAAAGGAGACGAAACGAACCTGAAAAACACTAGCAACGAAATCTCGGCTTGCTATAGCCCGACAAGTGTGATTGCTTCAAACACATTTAGCTCTGTAATAAGTGGCGGAGGTGTACATACCCCGACAGCCTTCAGCAGACCAACCGTACCGGCTTATACCAGTATTCACCCCGGTCTGTATGGGCCGATAGTTCCCCCCTCGTCCACTGGTTCACTTCTACAAGCGCCCCCAAGTCTCTCGGTATCTTGATCAGTTCAGTGTGGCAAACAGATTTGTCGACTATGCAACGTTGTATAAAAATGAAGTGAAAAGAACAATATAGTCAAAGAAGCACGAGCCGTACTCAGAAAATAATTTAGATATAGCGGCTTTTTGTTGAAGCTGGAGAACGAATGAAAAAAAATACATATATATATATATAAATAAATAGTTTTTTTTAAAATAGCTTCACGACAGTCAACTTTTTTGAGCAAAGGATCTCCGAAAAAAGGTTGCATCAAAATAAGATTTATTTCGATTTAAAAGTGTTAGATAAGATATGAACTTTTTTTTGCTTTTTGTTGATAAAGAGTATATTTAGCAAGATAAAATGCACACATATTTGATTGCAGGACTCACTCAGTCGCGCAATTAAATTTCGTCGTTTTTTTAACAATCTAAGGTTTAGGTGATTCTTTGCTCCATTCATTTGTTTTGCAAAGAGTTCCATTCTTTGAAAAAATTTCGCTTGCATTTCATGGGAATTAAATCAAGTCTAAAGAAATGAACTTGATGAAAAACTATTATATATCGATATATAAAATAACAAAAAAATGCGTACTTTGGCCGCATCTGTTGTTTGGTTAGTTATACTAAGCAACGGTTAACTGTAAATTTAACCATCCAGAATTGACTGCAAATTAAAAAACCAAAAAAAAATAATTCAAATCTACAATTTGTATAGCAAAGTCTTCTTATCCTGTTGTTTCAACTTATAAATGTCTATTCCTTACGTAGTTAATAAAAATATTTCCTGAGCAACTTTAATGTTTTACATCATGTTTGATTCCAAAGAATCGATGTTTCAGTTCAGAGAATTATATATTTATATTTTTAACATTGATAAAGCGAATATTTCTTTTAGCATTCACATATTTCTTACACTCTCAAAAGCGGGTTATTAATGACAGCAATGCCAGTTCTTTACAGTTTAGGTTGTATAATAAGTAATTTATCTTTCTTGAAATAAAGGCCTTAGAATGTTCAAAGTCTTCTTATTAGTATTAATCATTTTTTTCACTCAAAGTGCAAATTGGCTTCTACTACAATCAAACTCCAAGACAATCAACGTTGAATTTGTGTGAGACACAAACAAGTGCGAGAGAGCTTGAATTTGGCGGAGTTATTTTTAACAAATTTTCTTGGCATACTGTAGTCGATGCTACTATCGATTTCAGTTTTACAATAAAAAAGGAATTTCACATTGGCAAACTTAAGTCTCCATAACAAATAATATTTAATTCCTCGATGTAAAACTCATTTGTCACCAACACTGATAGCCGAAACATTTTTGCTTCATAAAAGAATAATTAGAAGTCATTAGAATAATAATAAAAAAAAAGTTTTTTGGACACAAATTTTTTTTGTAAAATGTTAATAAACGTTCTCTTGTTAAAATTGTAGAATCACGAGCTTTCGGTTGTGTCAAATTAGAACTACGGCTTTGATAAAATATTTTTTCTTTGTCACTTCCTAAGTTTTTACCATGATTCTTTTTTTAACTTATATCAAAATTGCACAACAGAATTTTGAAAATTACAAACTCAAATATCCGATGTGTCTAACGTGTCGTTTAACACTTGTTTTCTCTGATTCATTTATCTTCTCAATTTGTACTTACAAGACTAGAAATTAAACTCGCCTCGGCGTTATAAAATTGGAAAAAAAAGAAATGGAATAACTAGATTATTCCTGGCAGATAGTTTATAGAATACCTTCGCATTGGCTGATGTTAAGACATTTCAACTGAATGTTATAAAGTACTGTGCGTTGAAGAAGCCATGGTGAAATAGTTTCTTGTACAAAACTGTTAGCTAACTTTATAATTCTATTTTTAAAAAGTTTTTCATCAAGAAAGTACGGCTCAATGTTAACTAATTGTTGGTGGCATGAGAAGCGATGAATGTGAGGTACTTGTTGAAAACCAGTTGATCAGCTTTGAGGTTGCAGGTTTTGCTATTCAAACAGTGAAACTTGATTGATAATTGATTTTATTAACACCAACTAATCTTAGTAATAAAACCAAACATCTTTAAATTGCGTGTAATAAAGGAACATTTAAAATTGGTCAGGGTGCCAAAGGAACAAAAGTGCAAATTACGTACATTAACATTTTTACTTTTTTCTAAAAAAAACTATTAATTTCAAATTAATTGTTCTGTGAAGTCAGTCCCGCCGTAGCTTTTCAAATAACTTTGACCGTTCACAATAAAGTTTATCGATATTAATTTGAAAATTAATTCGTTAGCAAAGAATGAAGTTTAATCTTATTTATTTTTCATCTACATTTTTTTAAATATTTCTGAGTGCATTATTTTTATATTGTGTTTGCTCATAAGTCCTGTTGTGTTGTTTTCAGTATGGTGGTTTACTTTAGTTAATTTCTTTTCTCCATCGAAGAGTGACATTAGTTTCATTCATACAAATCAATCTATCTAAAAATTTGTATCAGTAATTTGTTCCCAGAATATTAAATAGCAAAATAATGTATGAAAAAAACGTGCTGAACACTTTCTCTTGCTACACATCGTTTTGTCTGGGCCGGCCAAGCACATCTCACAGCAAAAACCAAAACAATACCAAAAAATGGTGTTTGATCAAAACGGCGAACTTTATTATGAAACAATCTTTTCTTAGAAAAAGAGAAATTTAAATAACGCAAGTTCGAAATCAAAAGTTTAAACAGCTGAAAAAAAAAATTCTTTTATTTTTTTGGCGCAGCTTCAAAGGTTATTATTTTGGACTGCACTGGGAGGAGGCAATGGGCAAACTAGAAAAAGCGTCTGTGTCACGTCAATGTGAAGAAATAAACCAGCACACCAAAAAGTTCTAGCCTTGCAGTTAGAGCCCACCGTGATTTAACCTCCTGTTAATCAACATTCTCTAACTCCAACAGTAAGACCATTTCTTTGGTTTATCGCCAATACCATCAGAAACTTTCACTGCTGGAGCTCAAAGATCACTGAATGATACCATTGCTCGATTTCACTTACTTCTCTCTACGATTGTTAAAAATTTCATTACCACCCTCTTGTATCAAAGAATTTCAGCTGTGTGCTGTGATGTCGGCAAGTGATAAGCACTTTTCAAAATGTTTAGCATCAAATATCTGAATATTTGGTGAGTGTGTGTGCGGCTGTACAAAAACTACCCCACTTCGATATTTCTTGATATTTCTTATGATTGTATGTTGGACACATTTAGACAACTGTTTTAAAAAACAAACAGTTTTAAATATAAATTATAACAAACAGTTTTTTAAATATATATTTTCCCCAATTAAACAGCAGTATTTTGGATATTAATAATAATCAATTTTAAAATCCTGTTTGATGATAAATTTGTATGGAAGTTTCAAGTGAAAGTTGCTAGGCTGATCTCGACCACCCGTTGTAAAACTTATGAATGGTCGGAGGCTTCGTGTGTGTTTTTACTTAATTAAATGATTGAACCCATTTTAGACAGTTCTTGTGTGTTCCGCCAGCTTTTTCGTTCTGATTTAATTTTTTAAAAACGAATGCACTGAGGTTCAAAAAACTATCTATTTTTATGACACATAACTGACATATCCCATTAAAACATCAGGTTTTTTTTACGGATGAGGTTATGAATTTAGAAATGTTCGCATCCATTTGTATCTGGGCTTCTTTCATTTTCGAGAACTCCTAAAGAAAAAATTACTGATGCCTTTAAAGAAGCTAACTACTAAGCGGCAACAAATTCAATACCAAATGTACCGTGTTTGGAACAAAAACTGAAGAAAACAAAAAATAGGTAACGTTCTCTTCGTTTTAATTCGACTCACTACACACGATCGTAGCAGGTAAATGTTTGTTTGTAAACCCATTCCAGTTATATAAGCAACAGACCTAAACTAAACTCCCCTCATTTTACCTACATGTGATGTCGACCAGTGCACGCGTACTTTGCATTGAAATGGTTCATATGTGGTTTGTTTTTTAAAATGGTCAGCTTCTACGCCTTTTGGGAACACAAAGGATAACAAAATGACCAGTTTCACAAAACAGTGACGATGGCGCTTTAATCGACTTGAGCTGGGTAAGTGGCAAGTTTGAAGACAAACTGAAACGTACAATATCTTGATACAATTTCAATAAATGTAATCAGTAATTTTTTCTAATCGTTTTTAACATTCAAACTAACTTTCCTATCCTTAAGATATTATTAAAAACATGGCCAATTTTAGCGTCCTGATTGTTCTTACAAGTATATATATTTATTCGTATAAAAAGAAGTACAAAACCTTACGTGAAAAGACACTGAAAAGTATGCAAGATGATAAAAGTTGGAAAAAGAAAACTTCTCGGGGCTGATTTCGTATCGTGTGCACTCTTTTAACTCTGTGTTGTTTATGAGCTTAAAGTCTAAAGAAATCTTT
Source organism: Zoanthus sanctaehelenae (assembly GCA_028564885.2). NCBI lineage: Eukaryota > Metazoa > Cnidaria > Anthozoa > Zoantharia > Zoanthidae > Zoanthus > Zoanthus sanctaehelenae. The sequence continues at coordinate 4,044 of JAOTRI020096028.1, read as the reverse complement.
TGTTCTTTCATTGCCCGCGCGCTAACTATGGACACGTGATAGCCTGCGGAGTTCAAATTTCATCTATAGACGTATTTTGAATTTTCAAGTTCAAGTTCATGTTATGATAAACAAAAGAGGAAAAACATAAGAATTAGGGTAGGGGGGAGAGGAAATAGAAAAGGTGGGGGGGCACCCAAACAAAATAATATAAATGGAGTAGGGATTGGGAGAATTAATGTTGAGAGGGCCATTTCTTTAGTTTTTTGTTTGTTTATTCTATTATAATGTAGAGAAAAGCATTAGTCATTACTGACGGAGTGTGTTCGTTTAAAATACTCTTTTTTTAAAAAAAATACAAGAACAAAAGATTTTTCTGAACTCATAAACAACACAGTGTTAAAACACTTTTTAACCCTATTTAGACCAGGAAAGATAAAGATGGGGAGGGGGGGGGCTGGGGGCAAAAATGCCTGTGCCAACGTTAGCAGTGACAATCATCCTAATGGCTTAATTTAGGACAACCAAATTTGGTGACTTTTCCTAAAATATCATTATCTATCACTTAATACTAATTATGTTGGTCTGTCATATTCGCCGTTTCCATGCCAATGGTTTTCTGACAGACATCTCTGACCCCAAATCACCAAATTAGGTTTCATCACATATCCGCAGATGTTGGCTGCGAGGCTGCCACTGTGACTAGAATCAGGACTGCGTGGGAAAAGTTCCGGGAGCCGGTAGAGCACATCATGGATTAGAAGGGCTTGTTCCCTGGACGTTGGTGGACGTAGATCCCGTGGCAGGCCAAGAAAGACCTGGTGTGAGGTCCTGAGGAATGACCTCAAGCTCTCCGGCCTGAGGGTAGAGGGCGCAGAAAATCGCGCCTTATGGAAGAGCAAAACAAAAACTATGCAACGTCACACCGCGAACCAGGGTATCAGTGACGCTAATGGATAGTAATAGTAGTAGCAGTAGTAGTAGTAGTAGCAGTAGTAGTAGTAGTAGCAGTAGTAGTAGTAGTAGTAGTAGTAGTAGTAGTAGTAGTAGCAGCAGTAGTAGTAGCAGTAGTAGTAGTAGTAGTAGCAGTAGTAGTAGTAGTACTTAGTAGTAGTAGTAGTAGCAGCAGCAGTAGCAGCAGCAGTAGTAGCAGTAGTAGTAGCAGTAGACCCTTCAGTTGAGCAAGATAGAGAGTAAGAGTTTGGAGAAATGCAGCCTAAGAAGGATAAATCTAGCCACCCCGATTTATGGGGATAAACCTAAATCAAAATTAGATTGATTGAACCATATCTAATGTATAAAATGCAAAATACCAGGGTTAAATTGAAGTTTCTAGCATACAAGCATTGTTATTACCAGCATCAAACATGTGCATTTTACTGTCTGTAACTGGATCAGGTCCACTCTCTCCTCCGGCAAACACAAAAAGTTTATCTCCAATGCTGGCCATTGAATGGCAAGTCCTTGGACTGGGAGGAGAACCACATACATCTGGGCTGTCCCATGTACCATTATCTGCAACAACAGCAAAATTTATTCACAGTGAATGCTTGTTTAGACACCAATTCCTACAGATGATAAACAACTGGACTCAAATGCTTAAGCCTGATGAGCTTTGCAATGTTAATGCAATTTAAACCAAGATTGCAAAAAAAATCAGGGACTATATTTTCCTTGTTCTTACAGTACTAAATAAATGTGATAGATTCTAGTTGCAAGTTACAAATCATTTACTTTTAGTTTTTTTCTGAGGTAAAAAATAAGAATATAGCAGCTCTGGAAAAGACACCGATTGTAGACTTTAAGTTAGAAAAAGCGATGCAATGATGCGTTGGTTTGGAGATGAAACAACATGGCGGTAGGAGTTACTAACAAAGTAACAAGGTTTTTTAAACCACTCACCAATATCTAAAATTTGGATATCATTCAAGTTGTTTGTCTGCTGCGCACCACCAAAGATAATGATCTGGTTTGCTTTACTCTGGGGAACAAAAGCCGAGTGTTCATAGCGAGCAACCAGGCCTTCCCATTCAGGATGAATCCATTCAAATTTTTCTGCAAACAAAAGTATTAAAAAAGACCTCAACTAAGGTTATTGACTTACACTAAACTAAACTGATAATGTAGTACTTTAACCAAAATGAACTAACATTTGATATTAACTAAAAAAACAGAACTAGACAAGAAAACTTGGACCCTCTCTCACATGAAGATCAATGTTGGAAATGTAAAGAACAGGAATAAAAAATATTTTTAACACCACAACTGCATGCACCTTACTGTTTGCTTTGGCCTTTTCATTTTGGGGGAAGGGGGGGGGGCTTGTTATAGAGTGGTGGCTTATTACAAACTTGCTCTAAATGGGGGGCATAAATTTAGAGAGGGGGCTTACTAGAGCATTTTCGGTAAAAGTAGCTTCTTCAAGCAGAAGAATACGAACTGCTCAATTGAATCCCAGGTTTCTTTGCATTCCGTTTTTATGGCTAACAACAATTCTAAAACACTGACAATTTTCATTATGCACCTATCGATGTTAAGCCCCTGGGGGGTTAGGCTGGGCCAGGGGTGGGTATTAGACCAATAATTAATGCCCCATAGTGGGGCATTTGCCATGTTAAGCTGTCCCCAGGGTAAGGACATTTACAGACTGATGAAATTCAGTCCATCTATACAGCTGGATAGGGGCAAAATAAATCAGTGCTTAGGAAGTCACAAAATTGTTCTTATGGATCAAATTGCTGAAAAATAATACACTTTCCATGATTTCCTCACTTGGGTTTTTATTCAAGTCTTCTTATCCTGATTAAAATATGCAAGTTTGGATTTCATGTACACATAAAACTTTGAGATATGTTCTTGGGCTCCCTGTGTGTTGTCATGGAAGCATTTGAAGAGCCTCTTCAGATTTTTATATGGCATAATCGATTGAGCAAAGTGAAGCGTGGTCAAGGTAAACATTTCAATGCATTTCACCAGGTAGGGAATTTTTACTGGATTTGATCAAATTTTTCATCCTGATGGTGGGGATATTGACAGAAAAAAGAAAAAAATGTCTAATCCCCACCCCTGGCCCAGCCACCCCCCTGGGGGCTTAACATTGATAGGTGCATTAACAGTGCAAACTAACGATAAAAATCTACAGAATGCTACGAGGATTGGATAGTATGAAGCCATCCAGAAACAAAAATGTAATGCTCCCTTTTAAAGGTAAATAATTATTAACTCATTTCAGCCGCAGCGATAAAGAAATTCCCGCCACAAGTTTAAGTCTTGACTAGGAGTGATTTTCGTGAGCAGATCAAAAAGAAAATCCAGCCTATGTTCCTGGGCAGAATTCTCAGATAGGATAGAAAACTCTCCATGCTAATCGGGCTCTCACTTCAGGCAAATAAAATGAAAAATATATATTAATTCACTGTCCAGCATATTTACTTCAAATCTTGTTAAAAACCGTGCTTTCCCTCTATTGCGACCAGCACAATAAATGTCTTACCTAAATCTAGGATGAAAACGTCATCAAAAGCTCCATCAGGATTTGCACCGCCGATAATAAACAACCTCGCCGGACGATTACCATCTGAATTGCGAGGGACAAAAGTACAAGTGTGACCGACAAGTAAGTTTGGCCCGTCGCCGTCTGGTAACAGAGCATACCAAAGATTTGCTTTTGCTAAATCTTGCCTCTCAAGAATAGGGTGTAACTCCATATATGATCTGGAATTTTAAACAGTAATCTGCCGTTCGCCCAGACTATGTCATAACTTCATACAATCATTTCTTCCACCATTTTTTTTGTGTGATCGCACCGTGCAGTTGTTTTACATATAACCACAGGAGGCCAAAGCTCACATTTCGAGGCAATTTACTATAGAATATACGTTACTCAATAACACTAATTTCTACCCTTAAATTTCTGCAAGATACAATACTTTGAAACTTACCCAGTGTGTTGTTGAAGCCTTCTTTTTTTCTCTGGTTGAGTTTCAGCTGATTTGGTTGGGTTTTGACTGCTTTCCCCTAACAAGAGTATAGAGTATTCAAAACCCAATCAAATCAGCTGAAACT
>JAOTRI020096017.1:0-14886 GCA_028564885.2 Zoanthus sanctaehelenae | reverse complement strand
ATCAATTCTCATTTTCTCATTACCAAAGGCCTATTTTGTATTTGTTATGAAAGGAGAAGTCGAGTGTTGATAACTGATTGGGAGAAAAAGGGTTAACTATCAAAAGAAAGGCTTCTTTTTCTTAGTCTTCAAGGAGTTCTAGTATTTCAAAGGTAGTGACTTAAATGAAACTGTTCTTCTTAAAACTCTTCAAAGGTCAAAACCGAAATTATTTTCCACTTTAACACTGCCAGAGGGCAATATTTAATTTATGCCCAGATGTATTCAATAAGACAAAAGGCTTGTCAATAAAAAGCCAATATTTGACTCTTTCTCTACGGCACAAATCAGCTGAACAAACCTTGGCCTATTGGACAACACACAAAAAGATTCCCAATTATTGCCATTAAATCTGACATAATCTTAAATGATGCCAATAATTTGAACAGTATAAAGGCCAATATTAACAAAAAGCATGCATTTAAGGAGATTTTAAAAATGCAGGTCTGCAGTTAATTAATGCATGTAGTAAAGGTTTTTCGAAAACATCCTTTGGATTGTTGTCAAATGAACTTGACACAACATACAGAATTTTCTTTTATAAAAATATACAGCATCAATTTCAATAATGCGATCACAACCTACAGTAAGAAACAAACTTAACATATATATATATTTATATATATATAACAGGTAAAAACGGCAATGGCTTGCTTGGACATGTTTAAAATTAATCCAGAACGTTTTGTTTATTTTACAAAATAGTGTTCAAGAGAAACTTTCTGGTTTGAATATTGGACGATTATCTCAATTTGTGAGAGGGTTCGCATGTATGTAACAGACAGAGCCTATAACAAAAAGTGGTTGATATTTGATGACCATTACACGAATCTAAATTTATTAGCAACACTAGAGCAATTTGGCTTATTTCCTAAGGTCAAAAGTTAAGTTTTGAGCATTTATATTTTCTATTTATCTTACAAGAAGGTACTAAATGTATTAATGACATACTTTAAAGGTTATCCGAGCTTGGCTGTAAAAACCGCACATAAAACTTAAACTTAAACAATATATAACAATAACTGCATGTTCGTGATGAAAGCTATTTTAAACTGAAAACTAATATACAAGTTATGAAGAATTTGGAAAAAATATTATCCCATCAACTTCCCAAGGCAAATACAATAATATTTTGATGTGACATAGCTATACTTCCTATTAACACTGTTTTTATTCTATTAAAATTCAAAAGAAAATGAAAAAGATGTATCATTATTTTTATTGCAAGAATGTTAATTTAATGCTTTTGGGAACCTTTGCTATTAACTCCAATTTTTTATCAAGATGGTCCATGAAGATTATCACTTTAAAAGAGTTATTAAACAGTAATTATTCAGATGCCTTACCTATCAACAGCAGAAACCAATACTCATCTTAAATTACATTTAACTTTTTATCTTTGCAAAAACAAGATGCTCTCAAAGTTTTCACTGGGCTAGCCTTTTTCCAGGTTCCGTAACACAGCTGGTGCTGTGCACAAGAACTATGGGATACATATTTTGTTTGGTTGACAAAAAAAAAACGAATTTATAAGTGGGTTTACCACAGGGAGCCCGATAAAAACAAGGTGAATATACAGTTTAATACTACCCACTGTAAGTATAGCGTCATTGAAAAGACTGGTGTTGACAAATTAATAATAATCTTTTGACATAATTTTTAAAGTTTGTTGTCCACCTTTACTTAACTTAAAGAGATGAAAAACAAACAAAACTGAGGTGAATCAGAAAAATATTACAGTCTTATTCAAATGCTCTAAATGCAGGGGGTACATTGGGTACACATGCACCCCCCCTGATAAAAAAAGTCCACTCATTCATATCAAATACAGCAAAATATAAACTTTCAAAACAAGATGAAATGAAAGAAAGAAAGTGGACAGCCATTCAGGTTGGCCGGACTACAAATTATATAGTAGATATTTTTCCATTTTTACATGTTTGTTGTTTTTGAAAACTAAATAAATAAATTTCAAAGTCATCATGTGCATTCAGAAGATGTTACTGCCATTTTTAAATGTCAAGTTTGTAAACACATGAATTTCACAAAGAAAAATTAAGATTCACTGTTGTCAAATGAAACATTTGGTAGCACGAGTCAATTATGTACAATCTGCTTCAGGTCAGAAACAAAAATTGACGAAGATCCTTGATATCATATTTTAAGGACTGATAACCTAAGGTCCACTCAACCTTATTTCAGTCATCCGTCCTGGAAAAACCAGGACTGTTTGGTTAACGCATTGCAGTAAATGTCCCAGTAGGACTTTTACCAAGTTGGGATGCATCTTAGTATTCTTCTAGGCTTTTGATTTTGCTTTTAATACATACAATTGTTCTGTTTCAAATGAAATTTGTCCGTTTCTGGGTTCTGGGAGCTGATAGTAAAGCCCATGTGCAAAATAACTGCACATCTCAAAACGTACCTTTAGTGGTTGGCTATTAAATTGCTAACATAGTCTAATATAGTATTTTATTACAAAAATTTTAGTGTCTTTGTGTAAAGTATGCTAGACATAGATTGAAACTTAATATCCAGGATACAAGTGATATACATATCCTCACTAGAAGATATTGCTGACACCATTTTATACATTTTTGGTTGTTTTTTTTAGTTACATAACACTGATATTGGAATTTAAATTCCTACAAGCCATTTCCAAAGGAGTTTATTATTAACATAACAGATCACCTCAGTTTGAAAGGCATTTTTAAAAACCAAGAAATATGTTTTAAAACAGAATGCTTTTCAAAATTTCTCAGCAAAACACACACTCTTTATCCCCCTATAAGCCTCTTCCTTCATCACCTTGTTCCACCCCCACCCCCACCCCCCACATTTTCCAATTCTTAGTGTCACCCTGCATGATAAATAAAGATTCTGGCATGCATGCACAAACTACTAATCTTTTGTGTAGGTGATAAATTATATGTTATCAAAGCTTTGAATATTAGTAGGCTCAGAAAATAGGGCAAAAGAATTTTAACAAACACATTATTGAGTAAACCTAAGTATGAATGCAAACTAGTATTTCATTAACTTACAGTTCATCATCACTTTCATTAAGAACTTATTCTTAACAAACAGTAAGCAAGGATATACTATTTTAATGCAGAACCTTATGCTGCCATGATCAGACATTTGAGTCCAATTAAACAAGAGCACAATTTAGTTGTTCTGCTGTTGAAAACCTTTTGTGTGTGTGTGTATTTTTATAAGATTAACATAGATTACTTCACCTTCAAGGAACAAGTTCCTATCTGTCTTGTAATTAATCAGCACTAGTACTGTTGAGGCGATGATAGAAAATAATTTCACCTCTGACAGTCATCTGAGACATCTTAAACAAGACCTTTGTAACAGTAGATGGTTCTTGACAAACAAAGTAGAGCATAAAATAATTTTTCAGCTTTTTATGATAACAGATTTTCAAAAGCAACTGTGTCAACATATATCATGTCAGAACAGGAATCAATTTATTAATAAAGTACATTTTATTTCTAATTGCCAAGGTATTCTATGCCCTCTTAAATCTCTGTCATTATAAAAATATATTGAAAAGATTGGCAACTTTCCCAATAAAATAGAGGAAAACAATTTCCACTGAAATAAGCTTCATACATCTTAAAAATTGTAATTACAAACAGCCCAAAATGACTGATTTGGAAAACTACTTGAGCTTTACTGAAACCAAGTATAATTGATTGGTGCGTTAACATCAATCATGAAATGACCATTATCATGGAATTTAAAAAAAAAATCATACTATCATTGGTTTCTTTCATAGCTCTGTCACTAGAAATCCAATGAATATGAGAAAAGAAACCAAAGAAGGATCACCAACTAACCTCAAAAAAAATCACACCTGAACATCAGTCAAAAGTAATGACCACTCCCTTGCACTCATTCTTTACAAGAAGATTTTTTTGGACCAATGCTGGATATTCCATTTTTTGTGGAAATACTCTTACAAATTTTTTGAATTTTGTTGACATGGAATTTGCCTTTTTAAAACAACAGTCAGCAGTATTGAAGAGCATCAAAGGTAATAGATCTTTATATGGGATTGATGTGCAAATGTGACACACATGTAATCAGTAAGTGTGTTTTTTGAAACATGCAAAATTAAATTCGTAACTAAATTTAAGCCTCATTTTTCAAAATGGCGTACCAAGTGGGGAGGTTCGAGTGAGCAAAATATATTTTGCAAGCCATTTTAATACAACAATTTTTAAGTTTTAAGTTATTAAATTTGTTACAAAAGTATGTTGAAAGAGAAAAACAGAATGTCGTATTTAATATGGTTTTCAAACTCTTTCCTTGCTGCGGTGGAAGTACTTTCAACACAGCCTCAGTATTATTCTTAAAATATTTTTAAAGTTTTTGGCCAACTTCTGTCTCCATATTCTTATATAGAATATTCTCATATAAACGAGTAATATCTTGGCTTTGGATTTCAAGATATCAAATAACACAAAGAGTACAGTTAATGTTTTGCAATAAGCTTTTGAAAAGTTTAAAGACAATGTCAAACTGATTAAAACTTATTCCAATCTTAAAAAAATGGAGCTATAATTATTTCTTTCAGCTGCCATGTCTCCAATCATTTTAATATAAAAACCTATATCTAAATAGCTTTAAGAGACCTTTTTTAAGAGACCTTTCTCTTAAAAAGTAATTTTTTACACTTCTTTACATTAAACAACCTTCTCTTAAAAAAAAAGCAAATTTCAGGAACAACATTTGGCCCACTTCTCTCGGTGATTAAGCTATTCTGTCGACAATCTGGTGTTTGCCAGCTAAAACCTGCTTACCTCGAGTGATAGCTGGGAAAACATCCCATTGCCTTCAAATTCCTGGACCAAGTCTTCACAACTTTCAACATTTCCATAAACTCCATTACAACCTAAAAATATTTCATTAAAAAACGTTGTCAAATTGCGTTTTGAAAATATGTAAAGCTTTGCGGTACTTATGGGTCTGTGGATCGATTTGAATGCATTATGGCGTCTGTGTTAAAGAAGCGAAGTAACGCCTTGGTCATGCAATCTAAAAACAAAGGTTTGGCGCGTAAAATCTGTCACATAAAATCCTAGCGTTTGAGAATTTAATTTACCAGCCAAATAAATACAAGAAAGCTAAATTAACCTTCCCTTGAGGCAAAACAACAATGAAAGCGTAGTAATAACACTTTAATTCTAGTCTTAGCTCGTCACGCTTCGTAAAACATTACATTGCCCTCAAAAATAGAATTTTAAAAGAAGGTCTGTAGAATATCACTGTTCTTGTAACAAGTATTTTTACAAAGGTTTTTTTAATAAAACATGGACAGATAACTTTGGTAAGCAAAGAACGGAAAAGTTTTATGAAAAATATTCTATTCTTATTCAAATTCATAGTCCTGCGCAACTTGTATGGTAAACGCCTTCAAAGTCCGCCTCGAATTTGAAACAAGTAAACAAGATGTGAAAAATACAAATTATTTTAAAAGATTGGCAAGCAAAGAAAAAACTTTACTTTACTTTCGAAAAACTAAAAACTCTATCCCAATTAAATATTTTAATTTCCGTCACTGTAGTTACGTGATGTTCCAAGAGCATACGACTAATGTCTGGCTTTTGTCTCAAAATGGAAATAAATTTGAGCTTCGTCTTCGAATTGACCCTTCGTAACGCAATATACCTGCCCCAGGGCATAGTTTTGCTTTTCAGGAATTCCTGAACACATTTTGAAATTGTCTAAAGAAAAACAGGTCTGTGGTGAGCTGGAAATAATATTTCTAGAGTTTTCATTACACCTGACCAGTACCTTTTAAAACCCATGCGAATGCCTTTTCTAAAATAACAAAAACAACACGACATCTTAAACTGCAAGCAGTATCACGTTTTTCTTGGGAAACAAAAGTGATCATGACCTCGCTAGTAACAGTGAATTAGTATCAAAATTTTTACAGAACTAAAAACAATTAAGGGCGAATGAAAGCAAAACATTTCAAATCAATATAATGATGCCTAACCGAGAGGCAAATATGGCAATAGCGAATTCGAAATGAGATCAACAATCATGAAAGTTAGTTCAAGCCCCAAGCCCAAGGCATCGAATATAAAACTAGTTTGCATGAAAAATAGATTAGTAAAACATTTGGGAAAAATTACAGAAAAATACAGTGAGTCATTGAACAGATTCTTAGCTTAATCTTTTTAAAACGACTTTCATTTTGCTAAGATCAAAACACTCGATATCTGCTGAATTTGCGACTAAAATAAAGAAAATAAAAGCTTTAACCACCAGTTGGTCGATTGACATCAAATATGGGAAAAGTAAACAGCAATGAAACGATTCAAAGAATGACTCCCGTTGAAATTTTGGTTTTTGTACTTCAAAGTGACCAGTAGAAAGCAGTTACAAGTAACGTTGAAAGGAATAAAAAAGATATAATTATTTAGCATTTATTAAAGCGGCCAAACTCACTTCGCGCCTTCAACACGCAAGAAGGAATTTTACAAGTCAAATATTATGGTTTGTTTGACGATAAGACCTGCCTTCGGTTCAACCGAATGTCGTCGATTTCCTGACTTGTATGATGAAGTTGCGTGAGCGAAAGCAACATAAAGTAGTTCAATTTCTGCGTGACACCAGCTTTGCATGAAAAAAGTAGTTGATAATATGCGAGGTGTGAACTGGCTGCGCCGACAGGCCTTTGAAATAAACACAAGAAAATTTAATGTCTACACTTTTTTTGTGTGGGAGAAAAGTGGTCTTTATTTCAATCACGAAAGAGTTTTCAACATAAACTAACGAGCTTTTGCTTTATTCAAAATACTGCCAAATTCATTGCAACGCATTTAGCATTTCAAATCCAGAAAGCGAACACGCCAACTTGTCCTTTAAGTTCAACTTCAATAAAACAAACAACCATATACGATAAGACTCCAATCGCCCAAAACTTTCCAACTTCGACAAGTTTTAGCTCAAAAGTTATATAAGAATTGTATTACCTTAAAAACAGAGCTTCGATTTCCTTTTCTGTTAAAGTTCTGATTGTCTTAAGGTTGAATATCAGTAAGAGGTGGTCAGACAAATGTTGATGGCGCAGGCAAAACCAAAGCGTGGAAGTCCAACTATATCTCGTGTCACTCTCAGAGCTTGCGTTACCACTTTTTTATAGCGACCCTACTTCGCCAAATAAACACTGAATAATAGAATATTTCTGTAACAGAACTTCATGTAAAGTGGTGAAAAATGATGTTTCTTGTACAAGCCGCAACAAAAACAACGTGTCAATCGCTCGTGCAAGCCAAAATACACGAGTAGTTGAACCCTTGTTCACTTCGAAAGTCGCACACGCAAAAAGAAAGTCCTACTCACGACACTAAATCGAAAATACGTTCTGAAAGAATTTCAGCAAAATCAAGACTATTTCAGTCTGAAGACTGAAGGATATAGGAACAACCGAAAAATGGCCATGCTATTTGGTTGTTCAGAGGTATATATAAAAGACGCAAGTATCGAGCAAACAGCCAAGAATGCAGACAATACACCGAAAACCAGTTGCGCGTTGCTCTCCATAAGAGCAATCATAACACGGATGACCTTTCTGCCCTTTTGCTGTTAAACATTCGCTAAACGGACAAGGATATCCTCTTCTACTATATGCCTTCATTTTGTCCTCCTTTATAAAAATGCGCATCCGAGATTGAACTGACAAAGCAGCACTGTCGTGCATTTCTTTCGCCTCACTGCTTTCTTCTGAAAGTTATGATTTAAAATGTTTTACAAACTAATCTAAAGTTTTGAAAATAGTGGACAAAAGTGGAGTGATTATACATTGTACTTGGAAAAATGCAAAAAACCAGAGGTATCTCTAAAGCGTGGAGGTAAAATATTGCTTGATTTCTTCGAAGTCAAAGCGACATACTGCTGCTCCTATGTTTTCCACATGCGAAGTTCAAAATCTTACTTCCGAACTATTGCTCATGAAGAGACAGAATAACTAAAAATAGTTGTTACCTTGAAAAAAGCTCTTCGCCCTCAAATAGCTCACTGTCAACCTCAAAATAGAGATTTTATCCAGTTTCGTGACAATTTCTTCTGGGAAAGGCAACAATCGGGCGAGATTATCCAACTCAGCATTCAGACGATCGCGATGTCTTTTCGATGGGTTACCAGGCCTGTATCACATACACGACAAAGAGAAAAGCCATTAGATACTGGACAGGTTTTCCTTAAAGTCAAAATTTCTAAAATATAGAAATGATGATCAAAATGTATGTGAAGACAACACAAAAACTTAACACGACAACGGAGTGAAAAGCGAACAATTGTTTCTCACTACCTCACGTATATTTCATCGAAGCACGAAAAGCAAAACAGTACTTACCCAGTCGCTTTCTTTTTTCTCTTCAGTTTATTATTAGAGTTCATATCTTGCATGGTGAGTTCGTCCAGGATGGCAGCGTTACAGAAACTCTATGCAATGAACTTTAACTGTCAAATGTCGACCCAAATCCTCTTGAATGAAATGGCAGATTCTCCCTCAGCGCCAGCCTTCCAGCCATAAAAATAATGAAATCCAAATTTCCCCTTTCGTAGTTTTCTTGTGTGTCACGATTTTGAATTTCCCTGCCAAAAACAAAAGTGACAAGGTCAGGGCAGGTTATTGTGGAGGACCAGAGTAACCTTTTGGCTTATTTCAAAGAAGCCTAAAATTTTTAGTACGGAGCCAAAGCGAATCAGGCGAAAAGTGGATGTGATTGACAAGGCGACCAGTTCAGTTTGTGTGTATTGATCAATGTGTTAGCAGAGGGAGAGAGAAGCGACACGCCATTGGCTCACGAACACAGACAGATACGATAATTGGTTTGTTTGTAATACGACTTCAGTAATTTATGCAATATTACTACTGGATACTCCACGTTGGGTGAGATATTGTTCATATCAAAAGTCATAGCGATGAAACTTTACAATACAAAATGTTTTGTTTTTGTCAAATAAAAACCATAATTGCTAACAATTAAACAAAACAACTTGTCTTTTCTGATTTTCGCCTTCAAATAACACAAAACTAATTTTAAAAAGATTATAGTATATAAACGACACGTGAGCTTACATGCTAATTATTTGCCATCAGCGACTCCAAAGGAGAAATAAAATCACGAATAATATAAAACGCCATCGCCTTTCTTTGTAAATTTTAACGCCTCGTTCTTCGAAGCTAAAATATTTTGGTTGGATAACACAAAGCGCAGGTCTTTAGATCTCCATAAGGGATTAATTATTTACACTGTCGATAAAAACGGTAATTGTCCGACTTTGGGACAGACATGGAAAAAAAGCAAGCAGTTTACAAAAAAGGTTTTATTGTATGATTTAACTTCTATAGAAGAAAAAAAATAGTTTTTCCGATTTGATTTATCTTCCAAATCTTATCTGAATACCAGATCGCCTTCACTCGCTGTTGTAGCCGTCTTTAAGGGCGTATCACTGTTTTATTGCCATATTGGTTTTTAAAGCGGAAAAACAGAGGAAATTGAAAGATTTTTCAAAGTCACGCTCGTTGGTTAGAGCTCACGAAGGTCTACAGGCTTTTTATTTTTAAATCTTTGGATCAATTTAAAACGTCTCTAAGTTTCCATTTAATTCTACAAATGCATTCCGTGCGTTATTATTTTAACCGGAAGTTGAAAATTCTCGTGGCAACGAAATCTAGAAGTTCATATTTCCTGGGAAATTTTTATTGAAAGAATGTATGCCTAAACGGTTATTTATTCACTGAGAAATAAGCAACGAGTTTCGATTTCGTTGTAAAGTTACGAATTATGAAGTTAACAACCTGAGTCAACCTAAAAAGGAGTAATTCGTACAATAGGATTATCTTTGCTTTCAGTAACAAATGCTTATCAAGAAAAATGTTTTAGTTTCTCTGTTATTCTACATAGATACTGTTTAGCCTTTGTGGATAAAATTATAGCTAACGGCTAACAGTAAAACGATGAAGCTAAACTTTGTTTACTGTCGCGTTTTATATTTAAACTCTCTAGAAAGCAGAATTTAACAAACCGATGCACAAATTAAGGCTATCTTTTACTTGCTATTCTTTTTTTCTTTATCTTGTTGGCAATTTAAAAAATACCAAATGCTTTCTTTTGCAGGGTCCATTGGCCGCTCGTTTTGATAGAGACGTTCCGATAATACTTTCTTGCGTTATATGGAGCAACAGAATTAGTTAAGGCAATTGCAATAAGAATTCATTCTTAACGTTCTTTTGAAATTTTTTGCTTGAAATCGTTGACTTGTGTTTGATATATTAATTTAGCAATAAACTATATGAAATCATTAGTATTGTAAATATTCTCACCCCCCCCCCTCCCTCTTCCTCACCTCTAGCTTCTAGCCTCTTCCAAACAGCTAGCCCGGCGGCTTCAACTTCAAGCTAAGGTTAGACATGTGAGGGAAAGGGGGGAGATAGGCTGAGGGTAGGGTGGTAGTTGGAAACATTTTCTTTCACTAACTATTGCTAGCATATCAACCTCATAGAGAATTAAAGTTTGCCTGTGAAATATGAAGCAAGGCATTTGACACTTTCCTTAGCCTTTATTCAGTTCATCCTATCCCGTCCCAGGCTCTCTCCGCAACCTGAATCTTTCTCACGTCACCCCCCTGCCTTTAATATCCCCGGTCTTTTTTGTTATTTGTTTAGTTCTTCAATACACCCGGCACATCAGATCTTTATTTCCATACAAAGACCGCCGCCTCCGGCATCCTATGTTATTTATAAAGCTAGCTGCTGGAATTGTAACTATTAACAAAGACTTCACGACCGGAAAACAGAACAATTCAAGGTTCATTTGAAATCTGAACATCTTTTAATTTCATTCAGTAGATGATCACGTTAAAACAAATGGTCATATCATACAATAGGACCATTTTGACATTTTAGTGTTAGGACAAACAGATAACCATTGTCAAGTTAAAGAAACTTTAGTTATTCAAGAATTTTAGCCAGCTTCAAAAATCAATGTTTAGAGCAGTAAAAAGCGATTATTGGATTAGTATACATGATTTACGTAAAGCTCTTCAAATGTGTCATTTTTAGATAGTTTCCAGAACCCTATTTGTACAGTATTTATAAATAGCTTAAGATAAGCGTAATGGTTATGCTTTTGCAAATTTATGTTGACAAGAATGCGAAACGTTAAGTAAAAAAAAGACTTATTACCGCTGTTTGTGTTATATTTTTAGTTGATGCAACCTAGTTCTCAGAATTTTGATTGGGCTTCGACGAAGGACGAAGAGCTGGGAACAAGCAAAAACTCATCTCCGGTTTCTGTAGTGATAAGTAGACTATGACAGTCTTTAGTACTTATTTACCCGCCCCGGAAAAATGGAATTCTATGATATATTATGCGGGGAAAAGTTAAAGTTGCACCGAAATCAATTTAAATCTCGACAGAGCAAGACATCGGGGGGTCTCGGTAGAGATCTTACCAAGGGCTTACCAGCTCGCCCTAGGCCCTGGGATCATGGTCGAGGCAAATGATCCACAACGGATCGACTATATATCAAACATTTCTATATGTGTTAAAAAAAAACATATGACGACGTAAATATTCTTTCTTTGAAATCCCCCACCTGGTTAACACTGAGTTAGCCCAGTTGGTAAGGTGCCAGTCTATCGTGCGGGAGGCTCGGGTTCAATTCCCGGCCGGAACAACACTCAGGGTCTTAAAATAATTGAATAGAAAGTGCTGCCTTTACTCTAACAACAGCCATTGGTTAGACTTTCGTGTCTTCTCGGATAAAGACCTTGAACCATAGGCCCAGTCTATCCACATTTTAACATTCGACTGACAAGAATCCACGCACCCAATGAACTATCGCGAAGCCAGCAGTTTAATGATCCCACTGTTGATGTCTATCTTCTTCATTTAGATCTTAAAGGGACATTTGCGGCCGTTTTAAATATATTTCTGATCTTGCAGCTGTAAATCTATGAACATTAATTAATACAACACTTGGAAGTGGAGCTCAAAGAATAAAAACTGTAAACACGAAATTCGCTATACTTCATTATTATGTGAATTGCGCATCTTAAAATTAGAGTTTTGTTCAAAGCCAAGCGGCTCGCAACGCAACGGGCAGTAACAGACAGCTGCGGCTTGGTGGCCCAGTCCTAATGTTTCACAGACGCAAGTTTTTAATGTGCGGTTGGCCATAGCTGTACTCGGTATGGACATAGCTGTACTCTATAAAACGTCAAATTTTTCCTTTCTCTTTCAAACTTAAAAGCAGCTGCTCTGCGAAAATCGATAGTAAAAAAGCGGCTGCATCGTAGAATTATTCTTAGAAAAATGGCCGCTTTGTTTGGAGAAATTTTATTTTTTCGATGCATCTGATTTGCTGCAGATTTTAAAATAGAATGACAGGCCGCTAAATCAAATAATTAGAAAAGATTACGTCATTCGTACTGGATTTCCATCTTATTTTGTTCGTTTGGCACAACTTTAAAAGTGACGGTTACAGAATAATTTTAAACGCATTTTAAAATGATAACTAACAGTATAGCCTTTAGACGGCAAAAAAAGACACCGCGGCAAACTAAATAAAGACAGAACGTTTGCTGCTGACATGCTATTTGACATTTATCACCGCTGTTTATTTGTTCTTTTTTCTATAATCATTTCCTGCTGAAGAGAACGACTCTAATCTGCGCTTTTATCATATTAACTCCTGCCAAGATTTAGTATTCAACGAGTTAGAAGCTTTTTCTATTGAAGCCGAATTTGCAACGATTCCTCAAAACCTTTAGTGTGTGGATAGAGGATAACTTTCTGGCTTTTAGGTACCATATCTTGGTCGCATATAATTCAACACCAGTTGTTAACCGTTGAACAGAAGTAAGATGAGTCAATATCTGTACACAGGCTTATGGATTGAGCTGCTTAAACATTTAATAGCGCTTCGTGTGACATCTTCTCATAGCTACGCACTTTTAGAAAAGAAAGTTCGAGACTTTTGCGTCTTCTACGATAAGGACGTTAAACCGTCATGCAGTTGTCCTCGAAGACATATCTGTGTTAATGTGTATGTGTGTGTAAAAGATTTGTCCACCTTAGAGTGGAATAGATGTTGTTTCTATTATCCTTATCGGCATTATCGCTACAGTTATCGCTATCGCTATTATTTTTATCATCTTATTAGATTTTCAACCTCGAATATTGCATTTCAAGAGTTCTGATTGGTTCACTTAATCTTGCTTATCAGACTCATATACCGAATTACTATATATGAAAACTACCTCGATTATTATCAATTTATAAAAATTTTGTTGCCATTTTCATATACTGAAGGCCGAATTCGGAAAGCTAATGAAATTTGATAATGAAAACGTGCGCTCCTCGTTGGCTATTTACCATCTTGTATCCAACGCGCGCTCTTGGAATAATTGTTAAATATAAGTAAAGGCTCGGATATAATGGGCAGTAGGGGCTTCGAAGTATATTTAATTAATTTGTTCCCTTGCTGAGAAAAGCCGGAAACATTTTGTTTGCTGCATGTTTTTAGGTCCTACTTAGTGTCAAGTTGAATACTTACTTATTTGGTATAATTCAACGTCATAATGCTATAAATGTGGGGTTTTAGTGCAAAAGTCAAAAATAGTTTGTAAGATTAAGTTTTAATAGTTACAATCATATTTTTCTAAATCTAAATCTAACATTTATAATTTATAGTAGTCGACAAAGTCCTGAGGGACATCACGCCAACTGAAATAAAATGAATTAATATATAATAAAAAGATACAATTG
The DNA here is from genome assembly GCA_028564885.2 of Zoanthus sanctaehelenae. Classification (NCBI taxonomy): domain Eukaryota; kingdom Metazoa; phylum Cnidaria; class Anthozoa; order Zoantharia; family Zoanthidae; genus Zoanthus; species Zoanthus sanctaehelenae. The sequence goes on along the minus strand of JAOTRI020096017.1, from coordinate 1,042 downwards.
ACTAGTTAATAGTTAAGTTTCTTCTTAAAACTCTGAACAGTCACAGTCTTTAAGGCTGTTCCACTCGGAAATAGTTTTTGGAAAAAAGGGAAAATCTAAATACACCCTTATTGACTTTAGGCACAACAAATTTAATATTATATCTAGCCCTCGTTCTCCTTTCTCTGTTGGGTATACACAGGGGGTTCACAGCTTCCTTTGATCTTGCCGCTTTTTCCGTCACGATGATATACCCCGAGTTGAAAATCTGTCAATCAAAAACGTTTCATGCCGCTAATGAGTAATAATCTGAAAATTCACTTTCCGTTGAGCTAACGATCGCCGTATTGAATATAATATGACAAAAAGGGACGAGAATTATCTTTTAGAAATTGTCATAGTGTCTAAACAGCGCTATTTAATGCTAGTTATTCTGTCAGGAATGTATTATGGCGATAAATTCCATCAATTGAAACTTTGGACATGGTATGGAGGGAGCAGATAATTTTTTTTTACTTATCGTGGAACGTTACAAAAATCAAGTTTTTATTTCCAGTTTAGTAAAGTCGCAGGTCTCAATCTTCAAGTATAGTACAAAGCCTGGGAAGACTGTTGCACTTTGCCTTACGGGAATAAACAAGTTTACGGTGAGCTGTTTGTGTCACACGTATTTGTTGTCGGAGAGCTGCCAAGTGTTCAATAATGTGGTCTTCAGACTTCTAACGCCGCTTTCTTATGATGTCAAATTTGACTTGCCCTTAACTTTATTTTTTCTGCTAATATCTATAATCTTTAATTTGACTTGCAAGTGGCAAGATCAACTCAGTCTATAAAATTTTGCAATATATAGATCTATGAACTTCATGTTTTCAAACAAAAGCTTAGTTAGTATTTTACATTTTTACAACGCAAATTTTGTAAAAAATACTTTTTATAGTTTAACTCGTTCATAAAGTAAACGTCCATTGAAAAACGGAATCAGACAAAATAAATACAGACTTTGTTAAATGCAGTTTATTATGCAAATTTAAAAGCGAACAATCAACTTCCCAGAAATTAAAAT
>JAOTRI020096006.1:0-14890 GCA_028564885.2 Zoanthus sanctaehelenae | reverse complement strand
TTTTATAGAACGAGCAATGCGCAGAATGAATCACCATGTCATTAAAGGCAGTGTCGGGGTATTCTAAAGTCTAGCCAGTTCTTGGAAGTCACAATTCCAGGAAAATGTCCTTCTCTCGTTATTAAACTCGATACATGACTAAGAGACATCTGGAAATTTTTACTTTGGGGAAGGGGGTAGGGGAAGTAGTGTTGACATTTGTAGATTGCATACCCAAATTCAAATTAAATCCAAGCCCTAAGTTACACTCTGACCTATTTAGGGCCAAGATTAAGGTGTAGATTTGGGATTAGTTTTAGTTTGGGTCTGTGATCTACAGTCTGCCAATAGAGACCTTTAGATCCAACAATGAGTATGAGTACGAGATTTTGCACTCACACGCACTCTGACCAGCAAACTTGCTGTTGAAAGGACGACTTTTTCTTGAAATCTTGTCCTGACGACAACCAGTTTGCTGGTTAGAGAGCACACGTGCAAAATCTTGTACTCGTTCTTGTAGTCGGATCTAAAGGTCTCAAATGTCATACACTAGGAAAGGGATGGGGAGGCATAGCTGTCAAATCCCAGAACCCAAAATCCTGGAACTGTTATTTGAAATACAACAACTGTATGACAAAATAGCAAATTGAGTAACTGGCAGAATACAGTACAGTAATGGCATGTCAACTTAGCAAACATAGATGATCTTGTGACATTTGCTACAAAACCTGGAGACTCCCAGTTTATCTGGCAGAGTTGACAGGTATGGATAGGTGATGAGAGGAGGGGACTACAGGAATTTCTGGGTGGTTATGGTGTGCTGCTGGGAGCTCGGTGAATCTTAACCAACCCCTTTAGCCTATAGCAAAGCTATAATACAGTATTTCAGCTAATGTCTATACCCAATTTAAGCTATCCCTTGATGCCCTAGGGTTGTTATTTTTCAGAAACTTTTGGCTTGGTACTAAAACAAGAATGTAAAACCTTTTAAACTCTAATGCACGGTTTGGCCAGAACAGGTGCCTGCAGGTTCTGGCGAAACCGTGGAGTAGAGTTTGAGTGGTTTTTGCTTTTTTAAAGTTTTACACTAAAACAAGGAATCGTCTGGAACAGAGCAAGAACCTTTCTTCTTAATTTTGTAATGTGTAACTTGCTTGTCTGAACCACAAAACTACTTGCCTAAAAAAATCTGACATAACAATACAAGATCTGAAAAGTGTACTTTTTTTCTATAACCAGGTTGTCCAATCGGACAAGTTAGATCAAAATTTCCCTTGTCCAAATCAAAAAGCTACTCGTCTAGGACATTCAGACACCCTAGGTCCTGGAACAACCTGGAATGAGTTGGAATGACCTAGAACAAACTGGAAACACCTGGAATGATCCAGAATGGCCAGGAATGAGCCTGAAAAAGTCATACATAAGAAATTTTTGTCCAATTAAATCGACCAGCTTTATTATTTTTTCGTATTAGTCCTATGGGTCTTTGTGAGTATTCTAATGCCCAGACCCTTCCTTTTAACACAAGAAAACGAGAAAAAAAATAAAGCTGGTCAATTTATTTGGCAGAAAGTTCTTATTTACAGTATGACTTTTTCAAGCTCATTCTTGGTTATTCTGGATCATTCCAGGTGTTTCCGGCTCGTTCTGGTTCATTCCAGGTGATTCCTTGTTTTAGTACCGGGCTATAAATCTGTTGAGGTGACTAGTAGCAAATCCTACTAGTTAAAGCAGATCCTATCAATAATTTCTTTGTTAAGTAACAGTTGCTGGTTTCCATATATAGTTGTAATAAAATTAAATTGTTGAATTGGTATTAGCTCCCTCCCGAGGTGTACGAAATAACAAGAGCTACTAGATTGTCTAACACTTAATCGTCTTTTTAAACAAAATAATTTATGTTAGTGTTTCAAACAATGTTTTATATTTTAAATACTCTTTTTATCTATGGATGACATTAACAAGGAATAATCTACCTATTAATGAGACTGTGAATATTGCTTTTATAGCCATCAAGTCATTTTAAATATTTGCATCCAGTAGATCATATAGTTATTTTACTTTATGATATTCATTCTTATTCCTAGATATTTTAAGTATTAATCTTATTTGTATATTTGATGGAATTCCTATATATTTTTAAGATTTTTTAATCTCCTAGGTATAGTCTTTACTGTTTTAAGAGGAAATCATTAAAGGATTAAAGGCTGAAAATGCTCTGATTTATATAATTGTTCTAGATCTCTTGCTATCCCAGAGTAAACTGCTTTAAAATCATACACTTATATGATAGTACATCCCCCTGAGTGTATGATCAAACTATACTGGACTTATTTAATGTTTAGGTTAGTACTATTATTTTATAATGAATGCCATGTTAATCATTTTCAAGATTTTTATAAAAACAAAAATGTTTCTTTGAAGATGTCTTTCACTGGAACTGCATCAATAGTTTCGCTGCAAGCCTGCCAGGCAATACACCACCAGCAGGCTATACTTGTCCTAATTGCAAGGTATTTTTAATTACGTAAATTGCACCAAAAGGGGGAAATTCTGGTTTCCACTGAATATGTATTATTTATGAATAAAGTTTGTTTTATTGTAATTTGCTAAACCTAAAGTATATTATGATGACTCACTTCCATTACTGTATTTGTGACTTTACTGTTCCCTAATTCACTGTAGATTGTGAATAAAAAGCTGGTACAGTAGTTTATTTTTGAAAGCTGTATACTACTTTGCATAATTTTTATTTATCATTATTCATCTTTATAAGTATGTCAACCAATTATCAGAGCAATTGAAGGGTCTAAATCAAATGCTAAATTCTCCCAAAAGTTAGAAAGCGACAATAGGGATCATTTTAGGAGAGCTCATCAAATATCATTTACATTGTTTTTGAACTAGAACCTTCAAATTTATGTGATATATATGAGTTTCGTATCCTGCTGCAGTCGAAATGAGTTTTTAACAATGATCTGCTTCAAACTGTAGTTCGTCATCATAGTTAATTCACTCTGATGACGGAGAGAGTGTAGCACTTAATTCTAAACACTAGTTTTAACTACCATAATTGTACTACTTACTATATTTTACTACAACTCACACCAATAGGCAGTTGTCCATGGCTTAAGCTTGCAGGGGTATGCCTTTTGATGGCTGTACATAGTCTTGTTCGCCACTTCGACTTAAGGATTGTGTCAGCCTCTTGTTATATAATTATTATACATTTAATAGTTTCTTCTGTTGAGAAGTTATTGTAAATAAAGTTATTTTAAAAAATCATTATAGATTGCAGATCTGTTAAACAATTTTAAAATGTCAATTGATCTTGGTGTTGTTATCATAGACAAGCCTCTTCCCACCAGAGAAAATGATTTCTCCAGTTTGTGATCAGTTACGACAAAAACTCTCAACAGTTGTGTGGGCTCGTGCTGGTCTTGGGATGCCTTTGGTGAGTCATTAAAATTCTCTGAAGGAACTAAAAATTAAGGCCACTCTCTACCCTATGGGCTATTTTTTGCTGCTTTTAGTGACATTTTTGATGATATCTTCGTCAATATTTTGAAAATCGAAAAAAATGATAATCACTTTACAGATCGCGTAAAAAGGAAGCCTCGTAAATATTTTCAGATTTTTCGGATAAGATTTGTGGGAGGAGATAGGTTTTTTAAATGTGGTTTTTTAAGGGAAATTTGAATTTGGGTGAATTTAAGTGAAGTTTAAAAATTAATTTTGGAGTTAATATTTGATAGAAATTCGTCAAACCGTCCTCTAACCAAAGTTGGACCTTTGCATGGTCTGGAGGGACGGTTTGGCGGTCATACACCAAATTCTTCACACTCAAATACTTCTCTGAATTTACTCACTCTCCATCAAAATTTAGGGTAAAGAGCTAGTGGCCTTAACGAACAGCTGCTCCCCACTCGTGTATACTCTGCGTTCAAGACCGGTACATCAAACCAGAGCACCACATGTATAACTTCATGTAGATTGTGTGGAAAAGGCCAAGAAAATCTGGCACACGTGCTGGCTGGTTGCGGCGCCCTTAATGAGCTGCCCTTGATTTGAGAATAGAGAGAAGAGAGAAGCTGAGAAGACTGAGAAGTATGGACCACTGCGCTTTCAACTTGCAAGGCGCTACCCTGGATATAAGATCATTCAGCTGAATGTGATCATAGACGTGCTAGAGGGATGGTCTAAAGGCGTTGAAGCACAGATGTGGAAGACCTTCGGTGTAAGAACAAAGGATTTCCTGAAGAGGATGGAAAAGGCAGTCATTTCTGGCTCACTGAACATAGTTAAAATGTTTAAAGTTAGAATGATTTAGGGGAGAAAAAGAGAACAGTAGATTTTTAGACCCATCTAGATCCAATTTTAGAGTTAAACCTTTCTTTCGGAAGTTGTAAATTTAGAATTTTACAAGTTGTTTCCAAAACCATATAGGTTACTCTTATAGCGCCCTATGTTGGTGGATTGTTCTGCATCTTTACGTGTATATACTGTAATAATAATAGTATAATATAATAATGATATGATAATGATATGATAATATAATAATAACTAGTCTACAGATTTTTATCTGGTAATTTTTGGTACTATTCTCTCTACGCAAAGTTCTTCTTCCTCGATTGTTTTCGGGAAGGGAAACTTTTCTTCGACCATGTCAAATACAACATGTAAATCACTTCAAGTTCACAACTCTTTTGGAATACAAATTTGGTGCGATGCCAAACTATAATCAATCAAATCAATCCAATTTGATCCGGGTTTATCCCCGTAAATGGGCCGGGGGTGGCTGCATTTGCCCCACTCTGGCAGCAATCTCTTCAACTACCACTCTTCATCTCGCTCGATTCATTCTATTTCTTCAAGCCAACATTCTTGCTCTCCTTCTCCACTTGCATTTTCCATGTCTTCCTCGGTTGTCCTTGCTTCTTCTTTCTCTTCACTTCAAACTCCAATGCCTTCCTCAAAACATGCCCATCACTCCTCCTTAACATATGCCCATACCATCTCATTCCATTTGCTTTTGCCATTTGAACCACTGTTTTCTTCAATCCCAACATTCCCATTAGGTCCCATGTCTTCTTTTTCTCATTAGTTTTGCACCACGATGCCAAACTATAAGATAATTAAAAACAAATGCTCACGAATATACATTAATGATTGGATGCCGACTGAATACAACAAATCACACATACTACGCATTTTCATGAAAATGAAAAAATACAGCACTGGATAATTTTGTATTGTTTCTTTAGAGAAGTAATTTCAAAAACTCGTGCGTCGTGTTTCATCATGCACGATTTCCAAATACTCAAAAATTAAACAAAAAAGCACTCAGTCGAAGCAGCCTTGTGCTTTCATCTGACAGTTTTTCGTGTTTGGACCCGTACTGAAACACTCGCACTCGTTTTTGAAATAGTACATAAAAAAAACTATTAATGATAACTGGTGAAACAAATCAGAATAAAAATACACCAAGGAAAGCCAAAACCTTAACGAAAAAGTGAGCAAAGCGTAGTCCACTAACCGCGTGAGCACGCTAGACCACAAGAAGAAATATCCGGGAACGTTCGGTATTTGTAGTGGAGCAAAGGAAGACGGTTAATGAAAACATCCTACATCACGGGTACAAATTGAGATTTTTAGCCCCTGCCCAAAGTATAGTCGCTCCTTTGCTTTGCTCGCTCAGGTTTCGCTACGCTGCGGCAGTAATAATAATGTAATATAATATACCATTATACAATGGCTTACAACATGGTGTCTAAAAGCTATCCTATACACAAATACAGTTAAAAAGTTTACATATTTACAGGTTGTTGAGAATATTTTAAAGATGCCAAGAAATTTGCAAACATATTAATAAAAAGTAACTGGAAAACTACCTTGAACCAATATGAGTAAGAGCTTGTATCAAGCCAACAACTTCAACTGTAGACGCTGGCTGTTTTGACTTTCATTGAAACTCGCCGTACAGCTAAGAAGCTAGAGTAACTGATAGCCAGCCAAAGGCTAACTGTTTATCAGGTTTAAACCTGTAACCCAATGATCTACTCATAAACATATCAACAACAACAACTTACAACTTTATCAATTTAAGTCCGTTGAATTAAGAACTAAGAATTGACACAGCAACCTATGAAGATTCATATGTCACATGACTAAAACCATTAGGAATAAATAGCATTTCAGATTTATGAAGATCTTCGGTCACAAATATATGACATACATACAGTACCTACACATTACATGTACAGTAATGAATTACCGTGCACAAAATGCCATCACGTAGGATGTTTATTAATCTCTACACGTTACTGGTTACAGGCCTGCCTAGATTAGCTTCAGTTTAGTATTCGTGAACTTCTGTGCTTTTGTGTAAATAGTTAAGAAAATAAAGATTGTTCTGTAACGCTGATTTCATGTGCGATCTACTTGATCCGAGTACATTCTTTTTTATAAGAACTTTTTTTATGACAGCATGAGGCTGAAAATCACCAAGAATTTATGAACATGTTAAGAACATGCTGAAGTTGAGAAAAGGTGAAGAACATTTATTTATGATGAAATAACTCATACAGTGTTATTGAAAACTTTACTTGGGCTTCTTTGTTAAAGTTTTTGGATAATAATTTTACATCACAAGTTTTTTTATCATTACCAAATTGCAGTTCATCAACATCACGTTTTCTTTCGTACCAGCGACTGTATTAAAGTTCCAAATTACAAAGTACACATACAAATCAATGTATACAGAAAAGTACCACATACGGTACATGTATCATTTATATTATCTATACTTGATCAGTAAAAAGGTTTTAAGAGCATGTTTAAAATTATTTGAAGCTGATATACCGAAAATATATAAGAACGTTTAGCTAGCCTCAATCAAAAAATTCGACGTTCTTAAAAAAAAAGGAGAGTGTCAAAGGCCAACGGTGTAAAGCACTTCCAGTTACTATAGCATTCAATAGACATTGAGGTTATTTTAAATCATAACTTTATTGTGGTCTCATTACAAAACTAAGCCGAATAGTTCTGGTTATATAATTAAATATGAAGGATATTATACGGTGGCGCGAACTGACATGAAGCTTATTTTCGAGTGGAAAAAATATTTCATGATGCACAAGTGCCGGAGCGCAGAGAACGCGGAGATATCTTCACTAGGATATAGGAAAAATGTCACTCGAATCGCTGACGTCAATTATTCAAAGGAAACTTTTGAAAAACTTTCATACGCTTCAGAGTGTAGTATGAAGAACAATATTCACACCATTTGGTCCGGGCCTTGATACCTGAGATTCCTAAGAAATTCGTGCGGTTTTCAAACTCCGAGTACCCGATATTTAGTAATGTCCGTTACACTTAACAAACTTAGCCACACACTGTTATATTTCTAAAACTCAACAAATCAAAATATGTTCAATGGCTTTATTTTTTATTTGTAATTTCATGAATTTTTCACCCTTTTTAATTACGTTTTACACAAGAAAAAGTTTAGACGGCAAGTTACTTCAAGGTTACTACTATGCATAGATGGTTATCACAGAAACCTGCTTTACAATTGAATTACAGCTCCATTTCAATTTTTATACCCTTGGCCAGCTTTGAGTACAATTTAGGTTGAAAAGTTTGATAAAAACATATAAAATACAACTGACTCATGTTCATTGTTATTCTAACGTCTGAACAACTTCCTATATAGATAATGATAAAAGTTTTCAAGCTTGGTTTGATTTTTAAAAAACTATATTTTGTTCATAATGTTAATACTTTTGATAATTTATTAAATTCATTTCTACATAGATTATTAATGTTTCTGTTATAGACGTTCAAAAAAGTGCAATTTCCTTAAAAAAAAAGCAATTGCATAACCCGTAAGATTTAGTTTTTAGCCGACCAACAAGAATAGAACTCGTGAATGTTCTAAAAACTAAATTTGGAACAAAGTTTGTTTTGTTTGGTGTAATTGAAACAAGCTTATAAAAAGCAAACCTGGCAGGCGTTGTGAGAACGTTGTAGAAAACATTAAGTTTTCTTTACCCTGCAACATTGCGTTTTATAGTTTTTAAAAACACTTTTTATAAAAGAAATTTAAAATTTTAATTTTGGAAAAAATTAATTGAAAAAAAATGAATGCTGATTGACACTTTATTCAAAATCTAAAACAAGTGCTGGCAAACCTGAAGAATGCATTTTTTTTATAAAAGTTCTGCCGAGTCAATCAACCCGGTAGATTGTACATACAAAGAGAATTTCAAGAGAATGATTAACACTGCAATAACAGCTTCGTTTTGATATAGAGTCAAAAAGTCTTGATAACACTGTTCCGTCATTTAGGTAAATTTTTCCGGCAATTATTTGTATGTTATCCTGCAATATCCCTTCATGCACAAAAGAAACGGAAAAATTAAAACCAAATTGACCTAAACAAAACTTTTATTTGAATAAACTTAAAACATAATACTGCAAAAACAATCTTATAAGTCAAACTTTTGTGGTGTGAAGCCAAATTCGAAGTTTAAGCCAAGTATAATAAACGTATTCAGCCTGGTTCAGTTTCTTATATATATTATTTGCTCTAGTTTAACATTTTGTATTTTTGAACATAAAGAATAAACTATTGCAGTAAATTAACAGAAACATCATTTAGCACCATCATAACAGAACTGGGCGAGGAAATCCATAAAAAACAGTGAATTCTTTTTTTAAAGTTTGGCCATCTTAAACATTGATGTGTTTTACCTATATACGGATGCATCAAAAACGAAATCCCAAAGGCTGTGTTGCAACACTTTTTATAACGCAGATATAGCCAGTTCATTTAAACATTACAATAAAAACAAATCAATGCAAGCGATGAATGATTCAACGAGTTGGAAACTTTTGATAGAAATCGGCATTTCTCTATCCAACTTTTTATTGTGTGTATAAGTTGTACCTGATTACTCAGCTGGGCAACACTTTGTTTGCTGCACGAATTTCGAATTTCGCTAATTTCACGTAAAAAATATAATTTTTATATAGGTATTGGCTAAAGCAAAAAATTTAGAAAACTGGATGATTTAGGTGGGTCATCTTAGCACACGCGTTTTTTATAAGAACAATTTTATAAGATTGACAACGAGGCTCAATTTAGCCAAAATTTAAGAACAATCTCAGGCTGAGGCTCCGATTTCACTAAAACTTGTAAATGAACTTAGCTATACAATACAAAACACATGATGTCTCACAGTGTTGGCGTTTCCTACAAAATACAAGGCGCAACATTTTTCAATATCTTACTGTTTCTACTGTTTTTTTTATTTTCAATTTGAGCTGCTAGAAATAGGAATAGAATTATGAAACAATTCGAGGCTGAAATTATCAAAAAATTAAAAGCTGTGAGCCTCGGAAATGTTACTTGTATGTTTTTAGTAAGAAACGTGTTTAAAATCAAAATTTAAAATGAATGTATTGATCCGTGGCTCAACAATAAAAACTTTCTGTTTCTTCTTTCAAATAAGCCTGCAAGTGATGAGTTTGTTAGTTATTGCACGTTCCTGAAGAACAAACTTTATAAATAAGAACATTAGACTAAAAAAATACAACGTTTCGCTGAAAAAACAGTTAAACTTGATTGTTTTTGCCAATGTTTTTATAGACTGACGTTTGTGCAAAAATTAAAAAATTAAGTAAGTCCTTTCTTTACTTTTTAACAAAAATACGAAGCGGTCTGACGCGTTCTTTTGAAATTTCAGGCCGTAATCAGTAGAATATATTTCATTGCAGGTGCAAAATTATGATTTTGGGGAAGAAATTTTAAAATTCATTACGCCAATCTTTATATTCCAGCTTTCTTCAACATTAACTGATTAAGCGTTCATACCTGCTTCCGACGTTTACTTCGGGAAATAAATCACGACACATCATTTCGTGATCTGCCTAGATAGTGTAAGTGTTCAGTTGAAGGAAGTAACTTCATTTCCAATGCTGTCATTATCAAACTAAAAACCTATCAACTAGTATTAATATTAGCTGCACATGTACTATAATCTTTGTGCTCTAAAAACCTTAGTTTTCATTGCAGCGTCCGCACTAAAAGTGATTTGAACGCGAGATAACCTAATGGTTATCGTCTAAATCGGTTAATTAAGTATATAGACCGCCATTTGCATCAGGGTTGAACAAACAAAACTTGAAAACAAAATACTAAAATACAAAACATGAACTACATTTGGGTCCATGATGGTCACTGTGCCTTTTAGAAATTTAAATCGTAAACGGTTTAACGAGTTTGAGACTCAAAAGTATTCATGATTTCAAATTCCTTTTCCGTTAGAAGCTTCCCGCTTCTCTTTTCTATTATGATAGAAAAAAATGTTCCTAAAAATAAAACGCTTCAGTGTGGCTTCAAACTCATTCTACGATGTTTTTGGGTTTTTTTAGACAAAGCATTTTGTGTTTTCTGTCAGAGATCTGAAGTACATAATACATAAATAAGCTAGTGAAACGGTAGGACAACCACTTGTGAATAATTTATCTGATGAGGTTTTTTCAATTGTCGCTGTCGTATAGGTTTTTTGACCGGTTTAAAGAAATAACTGTTTCATTATATTCTATTACATATGGAAGGATATTGTATATTTCTTTTTTTTTTATAACTTTTTTATGATCACTTACTTTTGAACTTGTGTTAAAGCACTAAAATCAACTTCGGTTTGGTTGCGTTTTAATTTCCTGTGTTTGATTTACTAAAAAAGGATTTTTTTACGAGTATCTGTTCTCGGAGAAGAACCGCAGAAATTTACGAAAGAATAAAACTAAAAGTATTTTAATCCAATTCCAAAGCTTGTGTAAAGAACTGCGACTAAATTTATGTATGCCATGCATGTATAAGAACTTTATAGAATAAGGAATTCGTAAAATGTAATCGTTATATATAGTATTGTGCATGTTGAGGATTGGCAACCATAGAACGCGGGTTTATTGCTTTTGCACAAGCCATTCTGGGTTACAGAAATTCTGAGTTTGTATTACTTTAAGACTCAAGCTAATTAGCTATCATCCACAATTTCAGAGAGAAGAAAGATTAGAATTAAGTTTTGAGACAAGAGAAATCATTAAAAACATTCAACTGAAAAAAATACAAGTTTGTGTCAACACGATCATTCCTTCTATATAGTAATAATTTCTAAGCTGACGATTTTCATGAAACTATTCAAGTTTAAAAGATTACCAGATAAACTGTGACAATAAGTTGATATATTCTTCCACATTTGTTTAATGAATGTACGTTATACTGAGAGCTGCTGAATAGACGTAAAGGTTCACAAAAGTATTTTGAGTAATTGCTTTTCATTTGCTCAAAATATTGGAATAAAAATATTGGCTGCAACGCGCATTAGTTATCTAAAAAGTGCAGGTGCAAAAAACTAGTATGCTATATGAACAGAGAATTGTGTTCGGAACGGAACACAGACACCTGGCTGCGAAATGATATTACAAAACATTTTGCCATTGCTGAGGAACGATTTCTCAAAAAGATGATAAAAAGACTAACAATTCAGTAACAAGAAATTCCCTAGAAAAAAAATTTCAATAGCAAAAACAAAGTTTAAACACTTGAGACGACTTCATCAGTAAAATTTCAGATAGAAAGTAAACAAATCGCGTTCTGCGACAAACCTAATGCGGGCCGTGTAACTTCAAGCAATACCGTAAAAACAAAGTATTTTAAAGTGTTTTATGAAGTGTTGATAAAGATGAAGAATAAAAGATAGAATTGAAAAGGGTAAAGAATCAAAAACAAAAACGGATAAACTAGTTTTGCATGTTGTGTTGTCATAGCTTAAAAACTGAACATCTTTCATGAAAAAAAGTTCCTTGTATTAAACTTTATCAAAGTAGACCTAGCCTATTTATATTTGATATCTGAAATTAAAGCCTTCCTTCAAATCTCATGCATATTGATTTATTTGGTGCATGTACATATATAGGAAGAGAACATTGCTTTGTGTAATTGTAAAACTATATGTTGAGAAATATTAGATTTAATAAGGACAATATATACAAACATGTATTCTAAGTCCATTGACACGTTCCTTGCGTTAATGAGCATGTTTGCAAGGCAACTATTTGGTATAAAACTGATTCTGTTAATTTTTCTGCCCATCTAACCCGACATTGTAGCAAAAACACATTAATCATTGTCTGCAATGGCCGTTTGACTAAATCGCGAAAAAGTTCATTTTTTAAAAACAAACATTTAACAACACTAATATAAAAGAAAGAATAGTAAAAAGCAATCTTTTTAGCAAGTCTATTCAGGCTGGTTCATTATTAAAAAAACTATTTTTCCTTTTCAGCAAGCTATTTCTAAAAAATCAATCCTAACATAATCTTAAGAAATAACTGAACTTTCGCGGCTCAATGTTCTTAGGGATTTCATTGATAATTTGTTTCTTCATCTGCTTGATACCAGTTGTAATACAATGCAAACTCAAACTTTTGTTAATCTACATTTGAATTCAAGGCAACTGTATCACTGCATGACTGTATGAAATAAAAAACGCTATACAGCCAAACAAGAAAAAGTAGTAGAGCTTTTTAAAATAAAATTGCTTAAAGGTAATTTATTTTCTATGCACTGAAGTATACACCGGCAAATGTAGTCATAGAATGATAACGAAAAAAGTTCGGAAGTTTAAATCAAGAGAATATACTTTTAAGATTGCGTATTTTTCAACACAAGTATTGATATCTTTAGCTATTTGACAAATATATTACTCATATATTAAGTGGTTTTCCACGGTTCCTAAAGCATTCAGACTTACTATTTTATAGTTCTGGAGATAAGCTTGCCCCAAATTGCCTTGGGACCAAGTTTGGCGGATTCAAGCTTTGCTAGTAGCAAGGTATATGCTATCTATATTGGACATTTTGTCAACTAAGCTGCGTCCCACAAAAATTGTAAGCTTTCACTATATATTATTTGGCTGACTGAGTAAAACCATAAATTTTAGTCGGTAGAAAGCATATTTAAGGTAAATCGTAGTTAAATTGTATATTTTTGTGGCATCGCCATAAATAGCGAGAGAAGCTGGTTATTTATAGCTTCTTCTGGATCAAATGCTATACCACAATGCCAGACCGTAATTTTTTTTTCTCTTCGGTTTACACTTTTTAAACTTGTCAGTTACTTCAACTACCTTTTCAGAACTCGGTGGCAGGTGCCAGTTGTTTTTAATTTGTTCGGAATGGTATGAAAAATACGGAAATTTGACAAAACGTCCAGCTTCCTTTCGAGGTATTAATTGCCTGTTTGTGTGCGTCAAAATAGCAAGTTTAACAAACTTGTTAATTATCTGAAGTAAACATAGCATATCACATATACTCGACTTGTTTTTGAACTACTTGATGGTAGCTTGAAATCAAAGAATATCTTTCTTCAAGCGCAAAATCATTGAGTCGTGTAAAGTATTAAAGTTTTGCGCATAATTCACCCGATGTCTAGCTAAACATAATATTCTTTAATGGCTAGATAAAAATGAAATTATAATGGCGGCTTAAGTTAAGGTTTTGCCTTCTTCGTTGCAACCCGCATTTTGAGTTAAAAAATTGCTTAGTTAATTCTTACTAACAAATATCAGTTTTGTTAGTCAAATGTCAGCAGATTTAACTAAGTCTGTGTATTTTCATGTATCTCTCATTGTTATTACTTTCATTATTTGGTATTAGTTTTCTTGTTTAATTTGATTGTAGTTTGAGTAACCGTTACTTCTGAAGATGTATGTTGAAGCATACGAAACGTTAAGTTCATAAATGAATGTCAGTTTTACAACATGGGTTATCTCGTTAATGTTTATAACCGCAGTTTGTATGTTATATTTACTTAAGTTGAAATGGCCCAAGAATAAGCTAAAAATTTCTATAAAATATCAGTTTGCTTTTTTTCAAAAAATAAACTGTAGTTTGACACTTTGAATATATATTTATCTAAATAAATACATCTTTCAGTTTTACCTCGGTATAGAGAATAAATAGTCAAGCGAACAAGCTACTTTAACTTTTAAAGCTACAAAAAAATTTCAGAGAAGCATCTTTTTGTTTTGCTTTTTTTAAAAAAATGCAATCAACCATTCTAGTCGTAACAAAAGACTTTCATTAAGGATTCTTAAAATCTGCTCCAAATCCTTTTTATTTTTTCTCTGTAGTAATTCAGAAACTAAACTTTTTAATGATTGCTATATTCGGTTCGTTTTATTGGTTTTGAGCCTGGGCTTATTGTGAGACAACGTTACACTGATGGGTTCACTCATGAAAGTGGTATAAATTGCAAGCCTTCATGTGAACAATTCTCTCTCTCTATATATATGTTGTAGGTTCTTTTTGATTTCAGGTTGGTTTTTACAATCTAGGCTATTTTCTATTGTCTTTAAAAGGAATTTATATATTTGGTTCCTAGATTTTTAGGGGAACATAAAAGATTGTAAATAGTTTTTTAATTTACTAATTCCTCTTCTGCATATCTCATCCCTTACCATCCAGTTCCCTTTTTCTCTTTATCATACTATCTATATACTTAATTTTTAGGGTTTTTTTGTTGCAGAAATGTCATACCTGAGATGTCCACGGCAGGATTCGAACTGTGACAATTGCGATGTCAACTACCAATTTCATTTCGTTATAACCCTAACCATAACCCTAACATATCTCTAACCTTAAGCCGGGTCTCAAGAGATTCGAACCCTCACTGTTGTGTGTCCAGCCGCTCTATAGTCCGCTACTGTGACAATTGCGATGTCAACTACCAATTTCATTTCGTTATAACCCGAACAATAACTCTAACATATCTCTAACCCTAAGCCGGCTCTCAAGAGATTCAAACCCTCACTGTTGTGTGTCCAACCTCTCTATAGTC
>JAOTRI020095995.1:0-14892 GCA_028564885.2 Zoanthus sanctaehelenae | reverse complement strand
TTAACCCTTGGGAATTATTTTCATAATATCGTATTGTTCTAGTTTTTATATATTCATTTTACTAGTATTTTTATAGTTACTTGATAATGATGTGAATTCTAAACTTGCCATATTTATAGATTAACGTATTTTCTTTATGTTTTGCGAATCGTGTTGCATTTAGTGTTTTTACTAATGTTTAATGCCTTCTAATTTTTCAAAGCTTTGATCTTCATTTGTCTGAGTTGGCCTTAAAGTGCATATGAAGGGAAAAAAAATTTTTACGCTAGTTTTTAAGTAGGTTACTTCTAGATTCAATTTCTGAAAAAAGTTTTGAAATCTGACTTTTATTTATTTTTGTATAAGCGCTCAAAGGTGCAAATTCTAAGTCTTGGACGAGCAATTCGGAGTCTAGGTTCTAGTTAGGCTCTGAAGTCATAAAAGTCCTTCGCCTTCCCGATTTTGCATTTTGGTTTCGTACATTATCTTAGTTACATGTAGAGCTACAGCACACGGATTTCCCATGTTTTAAAGCTCTACATGTACGACAAATTAATATATTTAATTTTTTTCAGGTGCATCTTCTGGACTTCCCGAATATTGTTATCAAAGGTAGTGAGCTACAGTTGCCTTTCCAAGCTTGTCTCAAGGTAAATATGTGTTAGTTATCTTTTTTGCTGCACTAATATATAGCTTCCTACAGGCCTAGAAATTTCAGCTGTATTGGGAAACCAGTTTTTGGTTCCGTGCAACATATATTGATAGAAAACTGTCGGAAATTACTCTTTGGTTCATTAAATCTTGATCTTGGAACCATTTTTTGATTAAAGGGGGCAAATGAATGGAACATTTTAGTTAGCAAACATTACGCCTTTTAGTACTAAATAGTAATTAAATATTTGTTGACATTTACCGCTGTCGGAAACAATTTTTTGGTTCCGTCGTCTTACTAGCGTATAACCCATACGTAACCGGAAACGATCGTTTCCATGAAATATCCTGGCCTGGTCTTACAGTATACTTACCGTTTCAGGGATATGATTTTTTTAATTTTTTGTTTTCAACAGAGAATAAATGTCCAAAAGTTATACTAACACTTTTGATTATCATTTTCAGTTATTCTAACGAAGGCAAAAAAGCGCTTTTAACTTTTGCTTTTCCCCCTAATGATTCAAAAGTCTTGCCAAGTAGAGATGATGCGACGAACCTTTTGCATTATAAGATTTTCAAAAAAGCGAAAGATTTTAAACAGGGTATAGTCTCAATCACTTGTTTGTCATCAAAGTGATATGGAACTATTTGTGTACGTGTTCTAAAGTTGTAAAATGTTTCAGATATTATTATTACTTAAATTAAATGCGGAGTTTCTTCTCGCTGTTGTAGGTTGAAAAACTTGGTGATATGATCTTGAAAGCAACAGAACCACAGATGGTGCTGTTCAACCTGTATGATGATTGGTTGAAGACTATCTCATCTTACACAGCATTTTCCCGCCTCATCCTGATATTGCGAGCACTCCATGTCAACGCTGACCGAACCAAGGTCATACTGAAACCTGACAAGACTACCATTACGGAACCCCACCATATTTGGCCGTCACTTACAGACGAGGAATGGGTACCAGTTGAGGTAATGAACAAAGCACTTTTCGATTTAGCAGTTATCGCAAAAAGCGAAAGTTTTAAAAGTTCGTTTCGTTTAATGTTTGAAAAGTGATCCAAGTAAAACTTTCTATTCGCCCTGTAATTTCTTCTTATAACTAGAACCAATCAGAAGTAAATTTGTCTGTGAAATGATAGGGAAAAAAATGGAACAAGAGAAAAAGGCCTTTATTTTTTGAACTTCAAAGCAATTCTCGACTGTGCTCCCATGATCATTTTAAAATCTTGAGATCAAGATCTGCAGTTAATCTAGCTGCAATACCCAAATATGTTTTGTAATATTCAAAGGAAGCTTAGTATGCATTCTATGTAAGAATAAAAACGAAGACTTAATGCCGGAATAATCCTGTTCGGTAGAAGTTATTTGATATGAAATTAAATTTTATTAGAATAGGTGTGAAGATAACGAGCCTTGAGTCGCTGTTAACCCTTTCAATCCCAATCACTTATCAACACTCAACTTCTCCTAACATAGCAATCACAAAATAAGACTTTTGGTAATGAGAAAATGTGAATTGATCAAACAAAGCAAGCTACTGAAGATTAAAAGTGAAATTCTCTGAAACTTTTTCAATGGAAAAGTATGGGATCAAGTTGGGAGAAGTTAATAATTCAATTGGGACTGAAAGGGTTAAAGAAAAACAAATTAACGAAAAAACCCATAATTATTTGTACGTTTAGTCTTCATCATAGTTAAAATTAAAGGAGCTGATGTTGAATACAGTTTTAAACGACTTTTTGGGTTAAGGCGCTGACACACGATGCGACATTGCGCGCAACAAATTTGTGTCAGTGTGTGTCCACCGATGGGTTTTGTTGCATGCTGCAAAACTAAAATTGAATCGTGCACTATTCTTGCAACATTGCGCGCAACAAATTTGTTTCAGTGTGTGTCAACTGATGGGTTTTGTTGCATGCTACAAAGCTGAAGTTGAATTGTGCTCCATTCTTGCAACATTGCGAGCAACAAATTTGTGTCAGTGTGTGTCCACCGATGGGTTTTGTTGCACACTACAAAACTGAAGTTGAATCGTGCTCTATTCTTGCATCATTGCGCGCAACAAATTTGTGTCAGTGTGTGTCCACCGATGAGTTTTGTTGCACGCTACAAAACTAAAATTGAGTCGTGCTCTATTCTTGCAACATTGCGCACAACAAATTTGTGTCAGTGTGTGTCCACCGATGGGTTTTGTTGCACGCTACAAAACTGAAATTGAATCGTGCTCTATTCTTGCATCATTGCGCGTAACAAATTTGTGTCAGTGTGTGTCCACCGATGAGTTTTGTTGCATGCTACAAAACTGAAGTTGAATCGTGCTCTATTCTTGCAACATTGTGTGCAAAAAGTTTACTTTTCAAAGGAATTCTTGTTGGATGCCATTTTGATTGTTGTAAAATACATGGGTAAGCACGCCACGCTATCACGAGAAATGTTGCGTGATTTTGTTGCACCGTGTGTCCACCTACAAAAAATTTGTTGCGCTCAATGTTGCATGAAATGTTGCACCCTGTGTCCGTGCCTTTATTGTTATTGTTTTGGTTCTTACTTTTTTGTTTTTGTTATAAATATACTCTTTTGTACAATCCCAAAAGGTCGCGTTGAAAGATCTCATTCTTGCTGACTACGGCAAAAAGAACAAGTAAGTGATTCGTTGGTTAGCTAAATCCTTATACGAGCCTAGTGGCCAATGGGGCCGGCACGTATCTCCGGTTTCTGTAGTGTTAAGTGGATGAGAGTCTTTGACTGCCCCCCTGGACGGGACACTAATCCATCGCAGGTTAGCTCCCAGCTACTCATTTACCTAACCTGGAAAGATGAAAAGCTGAGTTGGCTTAGGCTGAAAGGAAGTTCACACAAGTATTTGAATCTCGGCAAAGTGCCGGGTCGAACTGTTTGGAAAGCAGAGATCTTATCAACTACGCCATCAGGCGTGGCTCAAGTTCCCATTGCTTAAATACCAATGGCCTTTACTGTTTTAAGTGAACCATCATACAAAAGGAAAGGAGAACAATTTAAAGTTTTCTTTCCTTCTCGAAGTGACTGTTTTAGCTTGTGATCCTACTAAATGATTATAAGAAATAATATGAGTTTCAATTTATCTCCAGGTTTGTGTAGTGTAACGAGTGAAAACGTGAGTCTTCCATTCTTTAGTGTTTAACATACGCTGGGTCATTACATCGCATAATATCGCACAGTATCACCCAATATTGGTAAATATAACCCAATATAGCCTAATATTATTTCCTGATTTTGCCATCTCCTTGTATTGCTCAATATCGCACCCTTATCGTAGAGATGTGAGGACCCAGAGTAAGCCTTGAAAAGTTATCATTGCTATAATAGCTTGGCTAATGTTAAAGTTTTATGAATTGAAAATTTTAGTGTTAACGTGGCATCACTTACCCAGTCGGAGATCCGAGACATTATTCTCGGCATGGAAATCTCTGCCCCGTCCCAGCAGCGGCAGCAGATCGCTGAGATTGAGAAGCAAACGAAGGAACAGTCCCAATTAACAGCAGTCACAACTCGCACCACCAACATCCATGGGGACGAGATTATTGTATCAACGACAAGGTAGGTGCAGGGAACACTTGGTGATGTAAATTCTTTAATTCAAATTCAATTCTTGCTTACCAGTGAGTAACTATGAAGATTTTTTTTGCAAGCTGTTGAAGCGAACTATATATTAAAACCTTTTTTTACATGCAGTTTTATGAAAAGTGAAAAATGTATATAGTTATTGTAAGATATATCTAAAAGTTCTCAATCATTGTAAACTTTTGTTTTCTCATAAAATTTTAGAATTATCCTATTTAAGGATTTGTAAAACTTTATCGAGGGATATTTTTGACTATGCATAAATTGTATGCGCTAGCATTTTATAAATATATATTCGTTTGAATTGTCTGTGTTTATTCTTTTTTCTCTCCTCTAATAAAATCTGGGTTCCAATACGGAGCCTTCTCTTGGTCAGCTGTCAGTAAGCAATGTGCGATGTGGCGTAGCTAACAGATTTTCATTTTTGGCTTGGGCCATCCAAATTAATTAAATGAAATCAATATTGAAATAAGAATGGTATTGGACTATCACTCATTATTATTAATGATAAGACTCCCACTTATCACTGCCTCAAAGTACAGAGGCAGCGCAGCTCAACAAAGTCGGACGGAAAGCATATAAAGGCGCCCCTGGTTGCCGCTATACGGATCATGCGTAACCTCGGAGCACAGCGTCAAGGAAGGAGGAAAACCGGAGTACCCGGAGGAAAACCCTCGGAGTCAGATAGAGATGAACAAATCTCTGCCAACATGCAGAGCCCAGGAGATGATCCCGGGTCGTAGAGGTGGGAGTGCGATTGGTGACTGCTACGCCAACCTGACTCCCCATTGAAGAGAGTGTTATTTTCAAAATAGCGTTCTGAAATTATAAGTATGTTTGCTTTCTGTTGTGATTTCTTTGAGGAATAGAAGTTGATGGAGAGACATGCAATAACAATTTGTCCTCTTTTGGGGTTTTTCCCATTCTGTATAAAATTTTTCTGTTACATTAATTGCATTAGAGTTGTTTCTCTAACTTTGAAATGTAGACTGACTGTGGTAATAATCGTTGTTCCTGTGACATTAATAGCATCAGAGTTGTCTTTCTAACCTTAAATGTTTCACTGACTGATTGTGGCAATATTTTGGTGTTCCCTTTACTGTAGCAACTACGAGACTCAGACGTTTTCATCAAAGACTGAATGGCGAGTGAGGGCTATCTCTGCTACCAACCTTCATCTCAGAACAAACCACATCTATGTGTCCTCAGATGACATAAAGGAAACTGGCTTCACTTACATTTTCCCGAAGAATGTACTGAAGAAATTTATTGTTATCTCGGATCTGAGAACTCAGGTCGGTAACGCAAGTAGTAATGGTAGTAGTGGTGATAATGAGGAAGTTATTGGTGGTGGTGATTGCAACTGTGCTAATGATATTTGTAATGACTTTAATGGCAATAATGATATTGATGGTGACAATGACTTGATGGTGACAATGACTTGATGGTGACAATGACTTGATGGTGACAATGACTTGATGGTGATAATGACTTGATGGTGTTGATGTGTATGGTGTATTGTGGTGATAATGATAGTGATTATGGTGATTATGATATTGTAACGATGAAATGTCTATAGTTGTTACGATGTTGATTGTGGTGATGCTAATGGTGATGAATAAGTTGTTAGTGATAATGATTACATCTGTCCTAATGATACTTATAATGACGTTAATGGCAATGATATTCATGGTGATAATGACTTGATGGTGTTGATGTGTATGGCGTATTGTGGTGATGTTGATAGTGATTATGGCGATTGTGATATTGTAACGATGAAAATTCTATAGTTGTTACGATGTTGATTGTGGTGATGATAATGGTAATGAAAGTAGTGATAATGTTGACAAAATACATTTTGCTGATAAATTTATTTAATAACTGTGTTCTAGAAACGAATAAAGTTAAACGAAAATTTAACAAATTAACTCGCACAAAATGCACAGAGAATTGATTGGAATTACAGTTTTTGAGGGTGGAGAGATTAAAAGTTTTTTTGCTTATACTGCTCTATAGCAGAGGTAGTCTCAAAATGTTGAATATATTAAGGCATTGCTCACATGGTACCGGATCGAGATTCATTCTGGTTCCATACAAATCACTGCATTTGTTTACATGATACCTCAACATTTAACATACCAGAATGACTCATCTTGGAATGAAATCATCCCGGTTCTCGCGCCGTGTCGAAACTTTCATTCCGGAATGAAATCAAAACGCAATTCGTTCCAGCGTCAGATAAAGACTGTACGAGTTCATACCGGAAATGGTGCGTAGTCTGACTTCTGATAGACTGGAACGAGTACAGCGTGCGCACTACAAACCGGAAATGGTGCGTACTCTGATTTCTGATAGACTGGAACGAGTACAGCGTGCGCACTACAAAGAAAGGTTGGTTGTTACCTTTTTATTCCGGTACGAGTTCTTTTAAAACTTTTCTTATGTAAACTTTTTACTGAATTTATTTTCGTTTTGAAATGAATCTCAATCCGGCATCATGTAAACACCGCATAAAGAAATGTTCCTGACGCTATAGGGCAAGACCGATTAAAAAATTTCTATTTTTACGAACCCACCAAACTTAATTTTTCAAAAATATTAAAACTAAATTTCATGAGATTTAATCATATGGCAAATATGTTTTCTCGTTGCAGATCTCTGGATACGTGTATGGTGTGAGCCCAGCTGACAATCCTCAGGTGAAAGAAATCAGATGTATCGTGATGGTGCCTCAATGGGGAACTCATCAGGTTTGTTTGAACTGTGAAAAAAAAATTTAGTTAGAAAAACTCAAAAGCGTATAGGTCTTGCACTAATTTGTTTAAAGTTTTAGGTATTTGGATGTTTGTTCTCCAACGTGTATAATTTTTTATTTAATGTATAAAATTATAAAAAAGTCAAAAGCATTCTCATGTTAAGATAAAGCAAGTGAGTAACAAAGTATTGGAAATAATCAAATTTTTCATAACAAAACTAAGAGCTGGTGTAGGTTTAGTTCTTAAAACGTCAGAAAACCTAGATTTTTTCTAGTAGCTCCTGGTACAAATTACCAACGAGCTACCAATGCATCTTTGGATGCATTTTTAAATTTATCATTAAGTGCTAATATTGCCGACTACTCGAACATTTTCGGGGGCTAGTAATTGGCGGAAATAAATTGGGAAAAAATAGATTCCTTCTACTTTTAGAACATCTCTGCTAAGTTCAAATCTCATTGACAACTCTTTATTTTACTAATTTGATAGCGGTGATTAGATAATCGGTTTCTTATTTTTGATATTGTATTAAGGTTTCTTATGTTCTCTTTCAGACTGTTCACCTTCCAAACATGCTGCCTCACCATGACTATCTCAAGGTAGGCAAAATGATTTATATTATGATTTATATTAATTATATTTCCTAAATCCTGGTCCCCATTACAACAAGATAAAACTCCTATGACAGATAAATCTATTTGGAATACCTCACTTCTCAAAGTCATTAATCATTCATCAAGTTAATATAAAAGAATCATTGCTGTGACCATGTTTTGGAAATGTGATCTTCATTAGCATATATTTTTTATTTCTTCTTTTACTCCTCGGTTTTAGTTTCGATTGAGAAAAAAAATCAAACACCCGAGACAGTGTTTAATCACATTTCCTAAAACCACGAATTTCGTTAAAAAATACTCCACTGCGCGTTGTATTTCAACTCTTTTCTCGGAGTTTGGAAATGTGACGAAACACTGTCTCTCGAGTTTGATCTGTTACATATAATCGTCAGAACGACAGATACAACTTGTGAAGGTTAGGTTCGATTTTTTTTCTTTTTACGAGAGATAAAACAGGAAATGGAAATTGGTTGTTATTGCAGCAAAAACAACAAATACAAATACGTGAAAACCCTAATTCCACATTTGTTGTATGAGTTGTGATTTGTCTTTGGCGGGCTAGCTTCATACGACAGACACGACAAATACAATTATATGAAAAGATGTAAATAAGCCATCATCCTTACGTGACATTTGTGGTCCGTTTTAACAATGCGATACATACATTTTTATATTCTATACCTTAATTGCTTACGAGGAGATCACCAGCTCACATATAGATACAGCTCATCTCAGGTCATTTTTAGCTCGGGAGGGGATGGTTGGGGGAATTACGATCTCTGGCGTAAACAATAGAAAATTTATATTCGATTTTCGATCGTCTCCAGGTCTGCAGGCCCATTCATGAATTCGTTAAATGATCGTTAACAATGCTCTTATTCGGCTACCAATGAAAGACATTCATTATTTCGTTGTTCGGTACATGACGATGCTGACCAGCACACGTACAGTATATTAATCAATGAACAACAGTCGATATACAATAGCTCCATGTGATAGTATTTTACTTACTCCACGAGCTGACCACAGGATACGTTTGATTTATTTCTCATGACTGATTATCGCTCATTCATTAATAATGAATGTATTCAATGTACGTCACATTGAACATGGTGACACTTATCAAGACCCCCTGCCCCCTTCCCAATGGTTCATTAGGTTGAGTTTGTCAAGGGTGGAGACTTGCGCTGTAACCAAGACAGGTCACATTCAAGACAAGTACACGCGGTAAATTCAGGCTTTAAAAAGGTAAAATGGAAACAATTTGAGATAAATTAAGGTTTATCATATGCCAGATGTGTATGTTGACCAAACCAGTCAAAGCATACGCCATAATGGAACTTCAATATAAATAAACTTATCAAACGATCAATTAACACAATTAACAGTGGTGTTCTGTTGTGTTCCGTTTTAGGAAATGGAGCCATTGGGCTGGATTCACACGCAGCCAAATGAGCTACCACAACTCTCACCACAAGACGTAACCACACATGCGAGAATCATGGCTGATAATCCGTCGTGGGATGGAGAGAAGACGGTTGTCATTACTTGCAGGTAATTGCTTGTAATGCCACCTGCAATCAATCTCTGATTAGTGACCCGAGTGTATATCCAGTTGTGGATGATTTGTGAACAAGTAGTGCATTGGTTAATAGTAATAATCCTAAAACCACGCGTAAGAAACAGTTTGGTTGACAGGGGTTTTTTTTGTAAGAAGTTTTGATTACAGAAATTTATGCATAAATGATCGACTAGTTTTTAGTCTCCCAGCGTCAGAGCCATTTCCCACACTGGGCTCCTAATTGTTTGTATTTTGTTTTAGCTTCACCCAAGGCTCTTAATTGTTTGTGTTTGTTTTAGCTTCACCCCAGGCTCCTAATTGTTTGTATTTGTTTTAGCTTCACCCCAGGCTCCTAATTGTTTGTATTTGTTTTAGCTTCACCCCAGGCTCCTAATTGTTTGTGTTTGTTTTAGCTTCACCCCAGGCTCCTAATTGTTTGTATTTGTTTTAGTTTCACCCCAGGCTCCTGCTCACTGACTGCCTATAAGCTGACACCTTCGGGCTACGAGTGGGGCAGAAATAACAAGGATACAGGAAACAACCCCCGGGGATATCTACCGTCACACTACGAAAAAGTACAAATACTTTTGTCTGATCGCTTCCTGGGGTTCTTTATGGTTCCTGCACAAGGATCCTGGAGTTACAATTTTATGGGTAAGTACGAAAGAGTGATATTTAACTCGGGCGATCTGTGGAAGACATTTAAAAATAAATGATAGTGTGTACGTTTTAAATGGCGTTTAATTTCAAATCTATGCACTTGAGAAACGCAACATTACACTCTATCGAAAATTCGTAAATAATTTTAATTTTAACAAACATCAGTTTCTATATATCATCTATTTTTAATACGTAAGAGCGATTACTCAAGTTATTTGAATCTTTTCGCAAGATCAATTTCATTTTTTTAAAAAGGTAAATATATTTATCATTACCAATAGTAATAGCCAAAAATAATTGAAGGAAGATTATTTTGTTAACGTGAAACAGTTACGTGATATTAATGAAAAGGAGAAACATGAAAAAGATCCGAGCCCCAGATGGTACAGCATGCGACATGGAGGGTCGTGAGTTCAAATCAAGGGCTCGGATTTTTTCCGAGTTTTACTTTCTCGTTAATATCATGTAGATTATTTTTCATGGGTTTAAAGTTTTGAAAGATCTCTTCCGGCTTCTGGTTAACGGAGCTAGGGGGAGCTGGCAATTACCTTGCTTTCTGGGAAAAGTTCAGTTTAGAAGGTCCTGTTTCTAGATCTCTGTTCAGTTTCCGTTGCTACAACACACTTCACTACCACATTTTACAAGAACATGAAACAGACAGACAGAAATAGGGCAAGTATCTCACCAAAAAAATTCTGCTCTTGCATCACGGACCAGAAAATAATGTAGTAGTTACTAATCTCCCATCACTTTGCCAAGGTGAAATTGAAAGTGATTTTCAAAATTGTTAACACAAATTAAACCATAAACATTGTCATCAATTTTTCTATATATCATCATTAGAAAAGTAATGACATTATACGCGTACTAAAAACCCATAACTAATTTATACTTATTAATAAAGGGAATGTGTTTTCGAGGCTATAGTGCCCCATTTGGTGCCTGCCTTATTACCAGCATGCATGTGCAACACAGTCATTTTTTCACACTGGTATTCTTTCTGCCTCCTAGGTGTGCGGCATTCACCTAATATGCGATACGAACTTCAGTTATCCAACCCTAAAGAATTTTACCACGAGGTTCATCGCCCCTCGCATTTTCTTAACTTTAGCTCCATGGAGGAGGCCGAGATGGTCATCACAGCTGACAGAGAGGACATGTATGCTTGATCAAACTGTCCGTAACACTTGTGTTATGTATCAGGCACAAATGTCTTGTACAATGGTTCGCATTTTACATCAACAATAGATTTAGTGAACTGCTCATCGTTTCAATTTCAATCAGAAGTGAAGTGTGGTTGTACTTGTTCCAGAACCATTGAATAGCAGAATCATTCGGATAAGTTTTTGCCCACTCGTTTAAGGAATTCAAACAAACGCTCTACCAGAAGACATAGAGGCAGTCATTAACTCTTGTTTAGTTGATATATATTTCTTACTTTTTTTAGATTTGACGTTCGTCGAAGTCACATGTAAATTTTTTTCCCTTGCCACACTTGTGTTATACATTTGGTAGATCAGAGTAGTAGTAATAAACTGATAAACGGTTAAAAGAAATTTTCCTGTATAAATTTGACATTTGATTTTCTTTGAATGGCATTAATTTTTAACAATGAAAATGTTAAGATCTTTTGACAGTCATTTTCTTTTGTTTTTGTTCATGGTAATAAGGGCAACACGGAAATACTGACATTCCACAGTTTTAAAGCACAGATAATGAATGAAATTATTCAAACTGTAGGTTTGTTAAGTTTTTGTCAACGTTTTCACAGACAACTTAAGACAGTTCAGTTATTTTTATTATAGTACTCCTAATTTTATGTTTAAACCTTAAAGCAGAATCTCTTAAGTATTTGCAAAGTTTAACTACGACTTTGAAATAAACAAACCGATGTTGTGTCTTTGTAAAACGTAAAATACAAAGTTTTGATTTAAAATCCAATTTGAACAGAAATCATTACAAATTTACTGTTAAACGTTGATCGTATAGGTAGAAGCCTTTTTACTACTATTAACGGTCACCGGCCAAAAGTAACTGCGGGCTCAAGTAGAGCACGCAACCCATTCTTGTTTCACTTACCGATAGTTCCCAAGGTGCAAATGATCTTTGAAAGGTCAAAACATCCTTTTCCCAGGGTGCAATTGATCTTTGAAAGGTCAAAACATCTTTTTCCAGGGTGCAATTGATCTTGAAAGGTCAAAACATGCTTTTCACGTGATCGCTGTAAATAGCGAGTAAGGATGTACCCCTTTAAAGTTCTAATTTTACTGGTTCTCGTTAACACGGAGTTGCATTGTATGGTTGGGGTAAGGTTTATTGTGTATTGTGATTCTTTTGTGTTTTTATCCAGTTAAAAATGACGTTCTAAACTAAATAGCACAGCAGTGTAGTTAAGTCCTGGCCGGGCACAAGTCCTTGCATTTTGTGAACTGTTGATCCGTTTAATAGCAAACTTTGGGATTTTGCTGTCTAAAATGTGATCTTTCTTTTTATATTAGTCAAATTTCGAAAGTGCAAAAACTAAGGGACTTAAACTTAGAATGGCATAGCTAACGGTGAAGTCAAATCAAATTACCTTCCATTTTCATAATAAGAGCAGTCGTGTTTCACTAGATGTGCCATGGAGTGAATTGTCAGGAAGAAACACGAACAATGATACATTATCTCTGTTGCCATTTTGTTTGCAAAATGACATAAAGATTCGATTACCTTGGATCTGGAACTGATAAACATTACCGGGGAGATGCAATTGGAACACGAGAATCGGAGAAACCAGTCGGGACGACCTTTTGAGCAGTTCCACTTTTTCTGGATATTTTCCAGTCGGGCGAACCGAAAAAACGTTTTTGATTTAGCCCCAAACTGAAATTTTCGGAATTTTTGACCTAATGGAAAGCGCCCTTGGATTTCCCTGGAAGGTTTTTTGCATCTCGAAGACATAGGGTAGACTATACTGTAATGTTATTTTTTAAGCACTAACAGTAACACTATTCCGAACAAAAATACTGGAATACCTGTGTCGGTCAAGAAAGAGAGGGAGAGCTCCGCTTGCTAAGAAAAACATTGGGTTCTAGGGGCGAAAATAAGTCCAAACTAAACAATTCAAATCCACCAAATGTGTTTATCGATTACACTCATTTTATAGATTATTTGATTTTGGCATTACAAATCGCTATATTCGTTTTTTTGTTATTAAGAAATTGAATTAAAATCTATAAAATGATACTCGTGAAGTCTTCAATTATTTTGAAAAATCCAGCGCTAAACGATCTGTTGAAAACATTTGAAGTATATATGAATTATAAAAAACATTCTAAAATGCAATTATACGACCGATTCAGGATCTGTTTGAATGCTTTGTAAAATCTGACTTTTAAGGAAAGTCAAGGCTACAATAGACAATTCAAAATATTGTATGTTCGTATACAATGTAGACTGACTGCCATATTTCTTTGTAAATATAGAAATAAAATGAGAACCCGCGCTCTCTGTTCAGTTACAGAACCACACGTGAATTTTAAGTTCACGAAAGAAGTGCCGAGTGCGTACTTCTCGAGTGAACTTAAATTCACAGTTGGTTTTATTACTGAACAGAGCAAGCAAGGGCGAGTTTTTTTATTTGTTTTAGAAAGTAAGCTACCGCTAGAGACGAGTTAAAACTGATAATATAAACGCTGCACAGCCAATCCGAGTGCGCGTTATATCAGCTTAATTTTATAACACAAAATAAAGAAACTATAAGTAAAACTTGCGTGCCGGAATAAGAAATCTAATAGTTTTTTTTTTGATAAAAAAAACCCCAAAAAACTAAGTTGGAAATTCGAAATTAAACATTTTCGCCAACGGCTGGCGCTTTTCTTTTCTCAGGTCAGAGAACTCCTTGAAATAACTACATTATGCATTAAAAAGACAGATTACTCGAACTCTCTTAAATTTCAACAGGCTGCCAACAATTATAAGGGACGAACAATTAGACTTGGTGGGAGGGGGGATGGTCACTGCCAAAAAAAAATGCATGCACAAGGATAATGACAAAAAAAAAATTCATGCAAGGACTTAACTGCCAAAAAAAAATCTTGCAAGGCAATGGGGCAAATTTGCATATTAAAAAAAAATCATGCACAGCAAATTCACCCGAAAAAAAATACGTGCTCAGTGCTTGTGACCACCCCCCCTCCCACCAAATCTAATGGTTCGCCCCTAAACAAAGAGAACATAAAATCCAAAAAACGTATTTCATTTTTACTTACTTTTATCGCCTTTTTATTGCAACCATGCCAACACTTGATCGCTTGCCAACAATCTCGCAACTTGTATCTTAAATTCCTCTAAGTTGCATTATTTCTAGGGTATAATGAAGCCACGAAAACACAGACCATACATTATTAGCCAAATCTGGAACTTTTTGACAAAAGAAACAGGAGATAAATTATGATTTTCAAAACTTGATTTCGCGTCTAGGTGTCTATTTTTCAAGTTTTGTTGATTTTGTAGCAAATCAGGGTGACTCAACCGGGGTGAGGAAAACATGGAAAAACACAAAATGAAGTGAAAAGAAAAGAAATGGAAAGACGCCAGAAAAAAATTCAAGTCTTCCCTCGGTGGCCGACACGGGTAAGAACTCAGAGTTTTGCCTTGTTTTTTTATCAGTGGAATACACACCAAATGAGGATGACTCAATCGGGGTGACGAAAACGTGGGAAAACACGAGATGACATAAGGTTTTCACAACGAAAAGACAGGTGGACGAGAGAAATATCCCAAGTATTCCCTCGGACGACAAGGGTAAAACTTCGGGGTTTTTCATTGTCTTACCCAGTAGATTATTACTGGAATACGCACCAAATCGGGGTGAGGAAATAATTTAATGGGAGGACACGAGACGACATGAGGTTTTCCTCAACGAGAAGACATGGGAGGAAGAGAGAAAAATCCCAAGTCTTCCCTAGGTGGACGAAATGGGTAAAACTCAGATTTATAAAAAACTAGACGCGTGTACACGCGTTTACTCGGGCTACATAATGCTTGGATTCATAATTATGTTCTAAATTTTATTTAT
>JAOTRI020095984.1:0-14894 GCA_028564885.2 Zoanthus sanctaehelenae | reverse complement strand
TTTCAAAGTTAAAGAAACTACTAAAGTTTGATTTAAAACCAGAGTCGAAACATAGTTTTCTTGTTTAAGAAAGATTGTATTCTTCGACTCAGTACCATATCGTGCGGGCGGTTTAGGCCCTTTTAGGAATCAAAGGGTTAAAGTAAACCGCGTCTTGTGCACGTAATTTGTCATCCACAATATTAATAGGTAATCAAATGAGATGCTCGTGAAATTAGGGAATAATTTTACTGGAGTTTTGTCCAAATTCTAATAATTTTCTTCGCCTAAAGGCTCGGGAAATTATTAGAAATTGGATAAAGCGCGTGTGAAATTATTTCCTAATTTCACTCGTCACCATTTGATTACACATTCTAACACTACTAACCTGGGCAGTTAGAGCTGGCCAAGCAAACTTCACAAGCTGTACCGGAATAGTTTGAAGAACACGCACAACTACCTGTTCCACTCAGTCCCTCGCTACATTTACCATGACCACTGCATGGATTAGACACACCGCCAGGGCACGCTGAGAAAGTAGATATAAAAGATAATAAAAATTTCTTTCACAATCACAGTGTGCATGTCCCACTTCCGACTTTTAAAACTGAAATGTTTCGGTAGTTACAACTGAAATCATCAGAGTAGTAAGTAAGCTATATAAAAACAAGTAAAACATATAATATATATATTATATATACATATATGTTGATAAAAAGAATAGAAACAAAGCTTTAGGTAAGTTTGACCTGTTAATATAAAGAAGGCGTCATCTAATTAATATATGCAAAGCTTCCTTTATATTAAGGTTGGATTTAGTGTTGGCACATTTAATTATGCTAAAACGTTCATTCGACAATGCATTGCTCCATGCCCTCGAGTCAAAAAGGTGTTTAAAGATTTTGGAATCAAGGCTTCCCGTCGTTTATAAATTTGTTTGTGCGGGCTCTAACGCCTGCTACATTGTTGAAACTTTGCGTCACCTTCTAACGTGCGTTTGTGGACATCTTCATTCTGAAAAAAACTCCAACATCTTTAAACAAGAAGCATTAGAGCCTTGCTACAGAGTGTTTCTCTGCTAGAATAAAAACTTATCGGTTGAAAATTAAAGAACAACCCCATATTGAAAATACAAAAACAGGCCAAACTTTGTGGCTGTTGTTCTTTAATCCCACAGATTTCAGCTGTTGATTTGCAGTACTTTGAATTAGCATAATAACAATAATAGTAAAAACAACAATTACAGTATTTATATAGTGCTTAACCTAAAGTTCTTAAGCGCTCTACAAATAAATATAGTTTTTAACAGTTTGAGGGCAACGGATTCCACGTTCATTTTCTCAGTTACTTACGCTGGCAGTTGGCTCCATAAAGGCTGGTACAACATTTACTGTGTCGAACCCTCCGCAAACAGACAGGCTGACAGCCAATCAAATTGTTGCCAGATCCATAGGTACAATTATGATTGGTCATTCCCTGTGGAACAATATTAAAAGTCATGTAGTGATTATATATACCAGAGATAGTGATGGAGACTAGTAAATAACATGAATATTAACAAGAATAATGATAAGTGCTTAGAATGTAAGCTGTGGGAACTGGCTTAAATATTAACCAAGTCAGTACTGTACATTAAGGAGGATATTTTTTATGGAGATTCATCTTTTCAGAATGAAAAACAATTAAGTGTTTACATTTTCACTGAGAGAAAACTGCCTGACACGATATAATCTTAGAAACCGGCGAGATTTACACTCCCGGTAGCAAATACAAAAGGTTCGGAAACTCGTTTATTATCCACATAATGTACATATGATTTTCAAAGACAAAGACAAAGAGTGTTTTTTTTGTTCACAAATTCGTCAAATACATGTAAATTTCTGAAAATACTTTAGTAAAGTTACGCGATCCAGTGTGAAACTGCAACCTGATTTAATAAACCAGTCTATTTTACTATTTCTACATCTCAAAAACGTTAGCTTTCATGTTTTTTTTCTCAGTATATCAAACGTTTTAACAATGGATCAATATAAGGTTTTCTCTTATCTTGTCAAAACATTTAGATTTCTAACACTTCAACGAACTGCGCATGCAAGTTTAGGAAGAAAAATGACGACTGACGAAAGCTTACACAAAAACAAGAGCCTGGGAGCTAAAATATATTAAAGAAACATAATTTAATGTCATGTTTATTACAATAACATCACTTTTTGGCAAATTTAATAAATTTAATAGCAATATCCAAGCCACAGCTAGAGTGAGTGATCCGAGTTTCTCCGGATACTGCTGTTTTCCTCCCACTCCAAATTCGACTTTCACGTCATGAATGAGTGAGCAACCACAGATAGATACCACTTTCTAATAAGGGGCATAATGCCACATTGATAACGGCTTTGAACCTTATAAAATTGCAAATTTTCAAGGAATTCAAACCTCTGTGTTTTAAAATCGCTCAAAAATTTTAACTGGTTGAAATACGTTTTCTAATGATCGTTCACAAAACAAAAACGTTAAAAAATTATCGATATCCAGGTAGAAATCCTGTAATAACAGACTAGCTGGGAAAATCCTTTGCGGGCCTAGATGATAGATTTTTTCCAAAAAGCTAATGATTGAAGGCAATAAGGCAGCGGTCTTCGTTGATATTGCAGATGATGTTAACAACTCACAAGGAATGTTGCTTCATCTTCACAAGGGGAATTCGAAAAACAGCTTCCACATTTCTCCTATCAAATAAAAAAACGTAGCGTATTAAGTAAAAGAGAACGAATAGAAAGGGAAGAAAATGATTACTACAAAAAATAGGAAGCAATAAATTGGTTTACCCTAGTTAAAAAAAGGAATGGCTGGAAAACTTCGTTGAAATTAATTCTTCAGTGAACCAATGAGTAAGAACTCGGATTAATTAAATTAATTAATTAATTTACTTTTTTTAACTATGGCCAGCTGTTTTGTCAGTAAGGTGTAGAAGCTAGCTGTTTATCATGTTTGAAATTGTAACCCAATATCGACTTCAAAAACATATCAACCTATTAAGAGCTAAAAAGCTAAATCCTCTTTCGAGCCTAGTGACCCACGGGGCCAGTGCTTATCTCCAGATTCCGTAGTGTTAAGCAGATGAGAGTCTTTAACTCCCCCAGAACGGGACACTAATCTATCGCAGGTTAGCTTCCAGCAGACGCTAGTACTTATTTATTTACCCCGGAAGGATGAAAAGCTGATTTGACTTAAGTGGAAAAGAAGGTCACATAAATATTTGAATCTCCGTAAAGTGCCGGGATCGAACTGGGGACCTTGTGGTTGGAAAGCAGAGATCTTACCAACTGCGCCAACCATGTCCGCCCTAAGAGGTAAGAACTGACAAGGTAATCCTGTATAGATTCACATGGCACCCGACAAATGGCAACAAAATCCCACGTCTCAAAAACATATTAACATTCCCACACTGCAAAGAGACGGTAGCAGCAAATGAAACAAAAACTACACAAAATAAATTAATACAAAAAGTACAAAGATGAGTTGAATGCATCAGCAGGTTTTGGTTAGTTTATAAATTATTACTGTTTTCCACGAATTTACGGAGAGATCTGTTTTCTAGAAAATTTCAAAAGGCCGAGAAAACAATTGAAACTGCAAGGAATTTCAGAAATTTTAGGAGTAGCGAGCACATATGATCTAAAGAGAAAACAGGTTTACCAGAGTTTTGCTTTCCCTGATTTCATCACATCTTCCTCCCAATGCTAATGGAATCAACAGTTTGTCCACGCCATAAGCTACTCCTCCCTTAAAACGGATCTCCCGTTCAACAATTTTGCTTTGTCCGTTGACAAATAGATCGCCCTGTTGGAGAAATCAGTCCTTGAAATATATTGTAACTTGCATTCAAATTAAATATTTAATACCAACAATAGCTGCATGATAATATGCAATGACAAATTTGATTGCGTTTTCAGGAAGAATTCAAAAAAAAAAATCAGGCGATTAGGCAGATATAATAAAAGGGCCTGTGTGCTACCTCACGATTGCATATGTTGTAGTTCAGGTTCAATATGATTTTGAACTGGTTAGATTTGTTCCCGTGCAATGTATCTTGAACTGGTACAAGTTGTCTTGAGCTGGTACAAACCAGTTCCTTTTTCCAAATCAGTTTCTTTTTCTCAAATCAGTCTCAAACTATAATAACTAAAAATACCAAGAAAAAATGTTACGCTAGCCACGGTTTCTTGCGTGGTCAAGTGGAGATAAAACAGGACTACAGATCCGAACAAATCCAAAAGTCAGTCGTTCAAATCTTGGTGTGTTCCAAATTTATAAAGAAGGAAAAAAATAGTGTTCAAGTATAAAATGGTACGAACAAGAAGAAAATAAAAGGAGAAAAAAGAGAATAAAATAAAGGAGAGGTATAGAGATAGTAGGAGTGGATGGGTGAGTGAGAAGTGAGAAGGTGAATGTTATATAAAATGTTCTGTTCTTCTAATACCACCTAAAAACCCAAGCCCTGTTTTATTTATGACTTCCCAAAATAAAATCCCTTTTACAGAGTCCGAAATTAACTTTTTTATACAGGCGCCAAGTGGGGACTGAAATTCTTTTTTCAGTCGCCAAATGAAAAAATCTGGTCGCCAAAAAGCGGTTTGTAAAATTTTTGTTTCATAGCGAAATA
The DNA here is from genome assembly GCA_028564885.2 of Zoanthus sanctaehelenae. Lineage (NCBI taxonomy): Eukaryota > Metazoa > Cnidaria > Anthozoa > Zoantharia > Zoanthidae > Zoanthus > Zoanthus sanctaehelenae. The sequence continues at coordinate 10,252 of JAOTRI020095984.1, read as the reverse complement.
CGTTACAAACATTAAGTTTCTAAAAACGTTCACGTCACTCTCGCATGTATAAAGGCATTAAGTTATCGTGTAGGTTACATATCACTTGAAAAGGAGTTTTCGTTAAATAGAGAGCTCTCTTAGGTTGAAGACTGAACATCACGCCACTTCCTTTTCACAAACTTACCTATACGAAGCCTTCAAGAAGCCACGCGTGAACAAGCGGCCATATTGTTCGTTCTAGGCCACTTCCGAACGAAATTGTTCGTACTGTCAATCTCCCGACGTTGGTAATTTTGTTCGCCCAATTTTATGTATGCTTGCAGATATATTTTTGCCTTTAATATGTTAGTGATTTCACTTTAGATAATGTCGCGAGATCAACTTCCACAGATTTTGAAGCCCATACTGTTCAAATCTCAAATGAACTTCTTTGCGCTTTCTTGATCGCCAGACTGCAAAGCATTTTGGAAAATTTGCAAAGCGCCAGGAAACATGACGGTTCATTGAACATTCAATGGCACAAGGAAAGCACGTGCTTATGCAATGCACCCACGGTATGGCTGTTAGACGAAACCGCTGAAAACATGGCGGCCGCTAAATTTCGATTACAGTGCACGGATTACGGTTAGCACTCATTCACAGGGCTCAAAAGCAAAAGGACCTCATTAATTATTCATCAATTTACCTATAACGGTTGTGAAGGTCATTTAATGGGAATTGGACCTTTATTTTTTTATCTTAATTATTTTATATGGGGGTTGAAAACTCCGACAAGACGAGAGGTAAGCTTCTTGTTGAAATCAAACGTGAAATTTTTCGATTTAATTCCTTGAGCAGTGGTTCAAAACAATGACACAATGCTAAAAGTTAGTCGCCTGCTGGCGACTGGCCTTGAAATTCTGGTCGCCAACGCTACATTTTCAGTCGCATCATTAAACAAAACTTATTTGCTCAATGTCGTTTTTAGGCGACAGGCGATTTTCCCACAAGGCTTTGCAAGGTGCCCTGATGATATACTTTTACAGGTGAGCAAGCAGTTAGATATTGCTCGTTGAAAACAAGGTTACAGGGAACTAAATAAGGATTGTAATTAGTATTTAGTGCAAACTTTGTTTTGTTCATGAACTGCTTATGCTTTTGCGTTCCCTTTACAACGTAAACTGAGTCAAAATTTGAAAAGTTTTGTCTTTATTCGAACATTAACTTGGAATTTTGAGTTGGCAGACTTGGTTGGCGCAGTTGGTAAGATTCCAACCGAAAGATTTTCCAGTTCAGTCCCGGCACTTTGCCGAGATTCGAATATTTGTGTGACCTTCATTTCCGCCTAAGCCAGCTCAGCTTTCCATCCTTCCTGGGTAGGTAAATGAGTACCAGCATCTGCTGGGAACTAACCTGCGATGGATTAGTGTCCCGTCCAGGGGGAGTAAAAGACTTTCATCTGCTTAACACTAGCGGAGATAAGCGCTGGCGCCATGGGCTCATAAAGGATTTAGCAGTGAAATGGAATAGCTGTAATTTTGCTGAGGAAGTTAATTTAAGTATCATAAGTTGTTTTAAAAAGGTCACGAGGTTCATTTGAAATTAGGATGATTTGAATGTTTACTTCTGTATTGCTACCATTCTGGCTGTACATTTTGAGGTTTCGTCAAACTGCTTAGCTTTTTAGCTGTTACGTCAGGATTACGTCAAAGACCATCGAGAGTTAAAGAAGTGTTAGCTAGAATGACTGTAGACACATTACTGTGGTAAACGTCACCTTTTGTGTTCACAAAAATTTTAGATGTGGAGAGAGGCAAAACCGATAATGAACCAAAAATGACCTCGGAAACTTTCATCTCATCACACAAAAGGTTGGATGCGGATCATATTCAGTATCAGGAGAATCTCATTTTCTAATCAAGCCAGTATTTTTGTTTTTTGCTACTTATTGTAGTGAGAATAGTAGTGTTAACACATGTGTACACAGCGTTTTACATGAGGTTTTTGCTTTTCTTGGAAAACATAATTGCGGTGTTTGACGTAAGACCCCTTAATTCATAGAAAGACTTGTGCAGTTTTAACGTTGAATTATAACTCTTTGTTTTACTTTCACAGAGATGAGCCGCGGTTTAACCAACCATACCAACTGCTTCATTTGTTGATGGACATCGATTCTTTGTTGAGCAAATGGCGCTGTAAGTTGAACAAGATATAAATAATTTGAATAAAAGTATGTAACTTGGTTAGTAAGACAAACTACGCTAATTCATTGATGATCCTGTGGCACATGGGGCTGGAGCTCATCTCTTCTTCTGTAGTGTTAAGCGAATGAAAGTCTTTTGACTTTTATGCAAGACAATTATCAGTCGTAGGTTAGCTTCCAGTAACCGCTGGTACTCATTTACCTACTTTACCCCGGAAGAATGGAAAGCTTAGTTAGCTTTGATAGAGTTTACTCTGCAAACGATGAGCAAGTTTCAAACACTAACAGGTGCAAGAAACCAACGTGAACTCCATGTGGAAGCTTGCACACAGACCAGCTAACGGAGGAGGCCTGCCTAGAACTTGACATGTGGACAAAAGAGGACCCTAAACTGTCCGAATTATCCTTCTTATTGTCCCTAGCAAGGTCCTAACCATCATCACACGCATCTTTGAAGTAGTGTACCAGCAACTGAGAGAAGAATAATCCAGGCGAAGGTGCTGTGACCAGATATTCACTTTATGCAACGTCATTGTACAGGGCATAGAATGGTTGAAACAGTGGTTCATCATTTGTGTGGATTTTGGTGTTCTTCAGATATGTCTTTCTAGCGTAAAGCTCCCAAAGATATTTGAATATGAGATCATAACAGGCTAAATGAAATTCTCAACTTTTAGTTTTTAGCAAAAAATTGAATAAATTATATAGTTGATTAACTAATTACTTAATGTTTATTTTTATCTTTAACTAGACAATCATTTGATGATGGTTCAGCGTATGATTGGTGGCAAGATAGGAACTGGAGGTACATCCGGGTATCAGTACCTGCGCTCAACAGTTGGGTGAGTATCATAAGTTCTTATTTTACCTTATATTCGTTTGTTTCATTGTGAGCTTTCGTTAGAAAAAAAGCTTTGCGTTATAGATATACTTCTCAGATTACGTCATTTTATCTCCACACAGATTAAAGGCCGATTTCCATTCAGTGATTTTTATCAAGAGCGCGACTTTTTGCGACCGATTTTCTGACTGGGCATGCGTGCAAGGATTTTTGTTACAGCTGGCTGCGAACGCGCGATCTCAAAGAAGAGTAGGAGTTATCCTACTTTTGCGATCGATCAGTTCGATCGTCATATCTCTAGCCAACCACTGTGCTTGAAAAATGCTCCAAAAGCACAACCAAAACTGTCAATATGGCGGCACAGTATCAACAGTCGGTAAAGATGTCAGAAAAAGGGCAACTTTTATTTGAAGGAATTAGTGATGTAGGGCACTCCATGAGGAATTCGAGAACAACAACTTTTTGTTTCGTAATATCCCATCTCAAACGCAGACGTAACAGAAGCAAAAACGTCAGCTTTCTTGAAAGTACAATTCTGTTGTTTATTTCAGCCATATCTTTGTTCTTGCTCCGGAAATCAAAAGTTGGCACTTTCATATTATGAATGGAAATTGAAAGCAGGCCCATGATCTCAAAAGTCGATCGAAAAAAGTTGTTGCGCGACATAAAGCACTGAATGGAAATCGGCCTTAAGGCTCGAAATTGTTTCAGGTTCTATGTTTGCTTAAAATGAGTTAACAAATAATATAGAAACGCATTCCGCTGCTATTTTGACAAGATGAAGTTTAGTAAATTTCCGGTTTAAAACCGTTACGCCTAAAAACGACAACTTCGCGTTAGCTTTGTTATAAGCGAGTATCTGTTGAAGAGCAAATTAGCATATTGTTTAAGTAACTGATTACTCTAAAAGCTATCACTATCTTCTTTATTCTTTTTTCATGATCATAATCATCATTACCGTTATCGTTACCATCATGATCATAATCATCATTACCGTTATCGTTACCATCATGATCATAATCATCATTACCGTTAACAGTATTATCAATATTATCATCGTTATTGTTATTACCATCAATATTATTATTACCAATGTTATCATCGTTTTTATTATCGTCATCATCGTTATCATCACCATAAATATTATCATCATCATTATTGCTAGTACTATCAATATTATCATCACCATTATTGCTAGTACCATCAATATTATCGTCATCGTAATTATTATCGTCTCGATTGTTATCATCACCATCAGTATTACCTTCACCATTGTTATTGCCTTCAATATTATCATCACTAATGTTACCATCATAATTTTCATTATCATTGTTACCATCACCATCAATATTTTCATCACCAATGTTATCATCATCGTTTTCAGTGTCATTAACATTGTTACCACCACTTAATATTATCATCACCAGTAATGTTAGTATCATCAATAGTATCATCCATTATTATTAGTACCATCAATATTATTGTTGCCATTATCGTCATCATTGTTACCCTCGCCATCAATGTTACCTTCACCTATTCTAATACCTTCAATATTATCATCACCAACTTTATTGTTTTTATCATCATCGTTACCATCACTATCAATATTACCATCGCCATTTTATCATTACTATCATCATTATCGCCGTCCTTATCATTATTATCGCCATCGATAATAATCATCACTGTTGATGTTATATTATCGCCATCAATATTCTCAATATCCTAGCTTGTATCACGGTAGCCAAATATCATCGTTAACTATGTTGTGATTGTCTTTCTAGTGATCGTTACAAGGTGTTTGTGGATTTGTACAACTTGTCCAGTTTTCTCATCCCGCGAGACCGCATCCCACCTCTGAGTTCTCGCATGAAGTTGACTCTCCGTAGCTCCTTGGTGGGGGGCCGATACTACACAGACAGTGACAGCGCCCATTACAGTAGCGAAAGTGAAGACGATGTAAGGTCACCTCTATCAAATACCATGCTTGATTTAGCCATTGATAAACGCTCATTAAGAACGGCTTCTGGGGAGAGCTGTGTAAGCGACTGTGAAGACTGAAAGGTCAACACTCACTCTTCCAAAGGGATCATTTATTTCAAAATTCATTCTCCCTACCTTCCCAAGGCCATTTTTCGAATATCCAGAAACGTATTTTTCTGTATATTCTACTTTCTCCTATTATTACCATGCATTAACCAAATATTTTGAAAAGCGAATTACTTAAAAGTTTTTGTGTACTGTTTTATGAGAATTATTTGCATCTCAGGATATAAGTGTTTGAGAGATAAATAGTTTTCCACTAAAGGAAAGCCGAACCCAAAATTTATTTTTTTATTTGTTTGCATGATATTTTGAGATTCTAAAACACAGATTTTAGAGCGTTCTTGACCTAAAGGATTGAAATACCCTCATTAGGCCACCATATTGACCTTTTATCGCGGGCTAAGAAAAGTCATCTTTGGCGTCGCAAATTCAAATCAAAAGTTCACCCAGTGTTTACTATCATCGGACGTTCTAGCCTGTCTGTTTATAATTCACCTTCACAAAATCAGCTGTAGTTAAACTTGAGAAAAAATAAATTGGGATTTAGCTTCCTCTTTTATTTACTAATTTTTTAAGATTTTAAATTGACGGAAGTCTTGCGTATTTCTTTAGGTTAACTTGAATTGCTTTCATTAATCGCTCTGATTTGCAAGCTTATAAATCGGGGAAACTGTCGAAGATTTATGAATCTTCGTGCTCTTTTCAACTTGTTTATTTTTTTATATCACAAGTTTCTATTACAAAGTAATCAAACAAATAGTTTACTTTCTCGTATTGCCCTGGGCTGGGTTGTTACTGCCTCGTATTGACTTGTGATGGGCGTTTAAATGAAAAAAATTGCAGTTCTGTAAAAGCTTTTTCCAGAACTCTAGACACCTTTTTTGTAAGAAAAAAGTTTAGTAGAGAAAGTGCGGCATATTATGGTCTTCAATATCTACATTTTTTCATATTTATGGATTGTAACCATGGACGTGCGCTTAAACTTTGTTCTTGTTAAAATGTACTTTATCCTCTTGAAATTGCTTAAAAACTAGGGATGAAATTGTCCCTAGTTCACATGAGAAAACTTGACTTCAAAATGTCTTGGTTAACGGCGATAAAGTAGCCGCTATCTTGTCTCTCGAGATATTAGCTTTTGCAAGAATTGTGTTTGTTTACTTGAATGTTTATAGCTAAAATTTTTAATAACGATTGTAACGTGTAGCTTTTTTGTTGCTATCATTTACTAATTGATGCATATATACAGAAATTCTTCTGCAAAGATCAATTTTGATGAGCGTTTTTCAGAGGAAATGGAATTGTTTATAATCGTTTATAGTAAAACCCGCCAGGCACCGTTAGCCATTAAGATAGTTGTCAAGAATACTTGTGAATATTTATTTCTATACCTAATTTTACTCTATTTTTTTGATTGAGCAAGAGTGGTGTAAACAGATAAAGCCTAATTTAACATATATAAACCTATATTCACTTTTTGTACGTTATTTTTTGATTGCAAATAAAAGTTTAAAGAAAATGATTATTTGTTTTTTTTTGTTAATTGGTTAACATCACATAACATCAACACTAAGAGGGATTTCCTTACTTTGGTTCAAAATATATGCGATAATTTAAAATGGGACGTGATAAATAATCGAATAATTATAATAATTCACCAGTTTCGCACCACATATTGTACTTACCATCGCTCTCTCGGTTCTTCTTAAAGTTGCCACTTCATTCTCCCTCGAACACCATGTCTCACTCCCATACAACATCGCTGATCTCACACAACTCCGATAAATCATACCTTTCATCTGCAGCGAGAACCTTTTTGAGTTCAGCAGCTCTCCACATTCCTTGAACTTCACCCAACCAGTTCTTGCTCTTGCCGTTACAGCTGCCTTATAACCACCACTTGCATTCACTCTATCTCCCAAATACAGTAGCAGAAACCTTTCACTGATTCCACCTCTTCACACAACTCCTCCACAGCTGCCACAAACCATTAACCTGATTGTTGCATCTTCCACACACATTAATTAGCATTAATAATAATAAATATTAAAAAGCATGCATCTTAATATTATTAATAATCTTTTATGATCATAAAAGTTACATTTTAAAATGTATTAAGTAAAAGCTAACTTAGAGCCTTCTGTCCATTGTTTTTTTTCTTTGACAAAAATTTATAGAGTCCAAAGAGGCTAAATTTAAATATTAAACTCTTTGGACTCTATTCTTTACACGCCTGATGAGAGAGAGCTAGCGTTCTCTCGAAACAAGCTTGTAGCATTATGGGCAAATTTTGTTTTTTTAACCTTAGTTATATTATTAGCTCCCTTGTGTAGAGCACTCTACAGTTAACAAAATAATTTACTTGTCACTTTATATGAAACTGTAGTTTTTGTTTTTCCATCCTTTATTTATACTTATGTTTTGCTCTACTCTATATGTTGTAGTTAATTTTTTGTCTCAGTTAATTATTTTTCCTAACTAGAACTTACATTTTTTTTCCAACTAGTTTTTTATTTTTCTAACTAGGTTAATTTTTGTATCAACTGTCTGAAAAAAGTCTTTTTTATCCTTTTTTTTCTCCTATACCCTTTTTATTCCCCTCCTATATCCATTCCTAACTCCCCCACTTTACTACCTTTCACCTATCCCCCATATAACCCCACTCTTACCTTTTTTTGTTTTTGTTTTTTTTGGTACTAATGAGGATTTGAACTCTCAACCTCTGGATCTCCAATCCTCTTCCTTATCCACTTGACCACAAAAGCAATCATTTATTGCAATCCACCCAATAATTCTCAACCTTATAATTATAACTTATAGGTCCCAGTCTCACCACTATAATTACAATATGATAGTAAACTGTGTCACCAAGATTGAAAGTCTGGGAATCTTACAGTAGTAGTGAAGGTGCAAGATATCTAGAGCACATGCCCACCCTGAAACTTTTGATCAGTCAAAGGGATGTTATTTGCACCTGGCAGAACCTAATCAACCTTATACATCCCTTAACTAACCTTCTGCTTGAAAGGTCACTTCAAGACCTTTGCTTTCCAAAAACTTCAGAACAAGTTGAACATTTTTCTGTTTTTCTTCTTTTGAATTTAACTGAAACATTAATTAGTAGATTATAATAAATTATTTTTATTAATTTATTTTAAAAAAATTAAAATAATATAGCTATAATAGTAATGTTGCTGCAATAGAATGCTGCCTCGAGGTTTCTACAAATTAAACAGTTTAATTTACAAATGGATAAGACTGCTGAACATATATTTGTTTCCATCATTTTTGTGCATCTTATATTAGTGCTATGCCTATGAAAACACAGCCGATGGAAACCCAAACTCACATACCACTAAACTGTTTCTAGTGTTGTTATTAACACACCATCCTTTAATACACTTTGCATTAACAATCAGTATTATATGCAATCTCTTTTAATCCTTACCTTTAGAGATGGACTTAGAATACATCCAGTTGTTTGCTCAATCAGTCTGCAGAGAATGATTCCAGTTGATAGACTTTGTGTCAAACTGTCAATCTTTGCCCCAGATTTGCACAAGGTGCAATTTATCCACTGCACATAAACCTTTAAAAAATATGTTCACAAAATAACAAGCTAAGATAAATGTAATTATCATGTAAGTTTTTTTGCTACTGTAAAGCGTGCATTAAAATGGCCATACATCTCAAATGCAAACAAGCAAATGTCTTGTATATTATTTTTCTATTCATTTTAATATATAATTATATAGTAAGAAACGGAAATCCTTCCTTGTTAATAAATTTACAAGTAGAAATGGAAAAAACTAGTTATTGCCATAATCACACTAAAGAAATGATATTATTTGTTATAAATTTGTTTTGATTTTAATCTATGACTCGTCGTGACAACTTTTTGTAGCCCGTTGAACAAAAGGACTTTACCAGAAGATGCAAGAATGTTTCTCTGTTTCTGAGATTGCTTTTCCAAAATAATTATAAAATATCTGTTACCTTACAAAAGTTCTATTCAGAATACTAAAACAAATTTCTTCGATTTCATCAAAAGCGCATATTTAACGGTTAAGTTATATATAGATCACTTTACAATCGAAAAACGACCTGTCACTCGAATGTCTTACTGCTCATGAAAAGTTATTTCCATTCAGCCAAGTTTATCAATTTTAACCGATCATATCAACAAAAAGTGAAATCCAATGAGCAGCAATAAAGTTTTTGGTAGAGTTATTTTACCCTGGCGTCACCAAAAAGGTTGACCAGTTTCAAAGCTAATTAATTAGTGTTTACAAATCGCTGCTGTTGGAAAAAGTTTGAATTATTTTTATTTCGCTTGAAATTCAACGATCGTTAACTATAATGACTTACCTTGACAAGCGGATTGTCGACATAGTACTCCTCTAGTTTCATATTGTCAATAGAGTTTGACAAAAATTGTCACGAACAGAAAAATTGCAATTATCAGGACTAGTTTGTCCAATGGCAGTCTTCACGATCAACGGTTTCGACTCCACGGCACAAACATGCAACTGACCCTTCAAATACACAAACCCTTAACTTGTTTGAAAAAGCGCAAATTTATAATCGCTCGTTACATTTTTTCCAACATCTTTTCCTTATCAATTATATAAATCACGGTTTCAATAGGTGACTTTCAAACCACATTGCATATTGAGCGTGTTTGTCGTTCCTAGTCAGTTAAAAACTTTAGTCTTTCGCCTGCTGGCTATTCTTGTCATTTGGTGTGTTTAGGGAACAAAAGACGACCAATCAAGCATGAAAACAACGATCACCTAATAATCCCATGGGAGGGTGGGCTGTAATTGCCATTTTAAAGCCCCCCAAAAAACAGGAAAAAAAGGGCAAAAATAACATTAAGTAAAATCTATTAATTAAAAAACTATAGAAGTACACTTTATATATTTGCGATAGTTTCTTCAATAACAAAACTAACAGCGGTGACGTTCATCGTATATAATCACATCCTTTAAAAATTATCTATTACGTTTCACATGCTTCTATGTACATTTTCAGAAGTGACAGTTTTTAATAAAAGTTGCTTTAAAAAGCATAATAAGGTAAAGGCGAAAGATATAAATCGAATTCCTGGATTTTTATTACGACGTTTTGTCAAGTGAAATTAAACAATTATACAAGTGGTGACTTAAAACCCAATCTGAATTTGCATAAATGAAAATATAACA